>PVLC010002556.1:41504-112786 GCA_004027655.1 Graphiurus murinus
CAAAAAAAAAAAAAAAAAAAAAAAAAAAAGAAATTATGATGTATGGAATAAATTAAGAGTTAGGAAACCTAAAGAAAAGGATAAACACACCTCTTTGTGAAAATTAAAATCCTGAGAAACTTTACTAACTCATCAATTGCAAGTATGCATTTTCTTAAGGCAGTATAAATTTGAAGTAGTCAAGTGCAGTATGTAAGGTTAGGTATGTAATCCAAAGCCAATGTAACTCCACTTCTACTAAATCCTGAATCATAAACTTTCAACACCTTTTTCATTCTACCACACCTATTCTACTTGGCAAGGTGCATTTACTTTTTCTTTGATGATTTCACACGCACACCTCAGCATAAAAACTTGAGACCCAAATATCACTACTCAGAATAGAAGGCTTTCTTTTAAAAGTATATGTATTTTATATGCATTAGCTCTTTATTTTTTCCAACTATGTGCCAGGAAACTCTACTGCAGTGTTTCTCACATGTATCAGAATCACCTGAAAGGCCTCTTAAAACACGGACTGCTGGACCCACCTTCAGAGATTCTAATTCAGTAGGCCAAGAAGTGGGGCAAATGCTGGTTATACTGCTGGTTCTGGGGCCACAGTTTGAAGACAAGTGCCCTTCTGTGCTGTTAACAGAGTATGTGTGGTGGTGGAGGGGGGGGGCAGGTGTCATTCTCAAAATACTACTGGAAAATATTACGTATACTGTATTCTCCCTTAAACTTTCACTAAACACATTAGCATATTAATACTGAAAAGCTCTGTAGCAAATTAAAATGTTTTAAATTGTTTATCAACATTGACTCTGCAATCCTTTAATCAAAGAGCAATAAGTAACACCTTACCAAGCTCTGTAGAATACATTTGAAAAACATCTACATTTTACTCTTTAAAACAGTTTTCCCAAGCTGGGCATGGTGGCACACGCTTGTAATCCCAGCATTCGGGAGGCTGAGACCGGAGGACCCAGGTTCATGGTCAGCCTCAGCTATCTAGTGAGGCACTCCACAACTTAGTGAGACCCTGTTTCAAAATAAAGAATAAAAAATAGGGCTAGGGGCGTAGCTCGGAGATAGAATGCCCCTGAGTTCAATCCCCAGTACCACAAAAAAAAAAAAAAAAAAAAAAGTTTTCCCTAAAATGTATTTCAGCAGAAAATACTTCTATTCTTGAAAATAATCCAACTTCTTACCATGTATGATTCTTGTCCAAATACAATAAAAGCATCTCAACTTCAGATCAGGCAGTTTACCCGGACATACTTACCATTTCCTACAATGCTAAATTTTGTAGCTCTGGGTCTAAAGTAAATATCAAGATCACAAAGTGCATCAATCAGTAACCTAATTAGTTAGGAATTAAACATAATTTAACACCTCGCTGAATTTTAACTACTGGAAGCCACCAATTCACCTTTATTTGTTCACATTTACTAATACGATGCCAGAGGCAAGGGAATGAGACAGCATAAGTATGGTCAAGCCACAGCATTATCACACACATTATCTCATCCGATGTTTACAAACACCCAGTGTTAAACTGACAGGGTAGCACTGAGTTGGTTAACTGAGAAGGGGAACAGCAGGGCGAGTCACAGACCCCCTGGAACCAGGGGTAACATGTCTCTTGACTCACATGCCAGTCATCTCTCCCTCAATCCCACTGTGCTGGCTCAATAATAACTCTACACTTATCCTGCTCATTTTGTGTGGCAGCATTTCTCTTTCTCCTCCCTCTGAATCACAAAAGTTGCCTGTGAAAATAAATGCTATTTTAAATACTCCACATCATAGTACTGAGAGATACTTTCAAATACTGCTAAGCCATGCTGGATGCCATAAGGATATAGCAAAAATGAATTATGAGAAGAATAAAAAGAAAGAAAAACATTAATTCTGAAGAAAGGCATCAGTGAATGTTTAATGTAATTTAACAAGTAAGTTCTCTGGGGAAAGTGAGGCTTTTGTCTGCTCAAGTGCCTAACCCAGGGCCTGGCACAGCACAGTAGTCCACATTTTGTTGAATCTGTAAGGACAAGACAGACGCAATAATGTGAAAATAGCATAGAGATACAAGCATGTTTGAGAAACAGAGTTTAGTCCTTTATGTACAATTTTTTTAATAAAGATTTAGATTTCCAAAGGGAAATAAGGAACTTATATCATAATCATTGTCTGATGTCAAAGACAGGGTAACTACCACTTAAATCTCTTATGCTGAAAAGGGACAGGCTTTGCGGCTCAAGTCTGAACTAACTCAACCCGAGAAACAGAGGGGGATTAGGAATGAGAAAAAGAGAGCAACTTTATATGCAATGCCATTTTAGGAACAGTATTCCATTAAGGAGTCAAATTAAACTACATTTCATATTAGAAAATTAACATCTTTCCTCAACTCCTATAGATTTCATTGGAGAGTTCAGTATTTGCAGCTTACTTTTACATTTATATCATTTTAAATTTAGTATTATGCTGCATTTTAATCATAAAATTTTAATTAAATAATTTACATCTGTTTGGCAAAGTTATTATTTTTTAATTCCTGTGTTTTATTGGCAAAATTGTTACTCTTGGAAATGTAAGACTTTTCACTGAAATCAATATGACTAATAGGAAACTACTGATTTCAATTTCAACAATTTAATGTTTTAAGTATATATTTATCTTTTTTGGTGGGGGGTAGGCAGAATGAAACTTCTCGTAAATTACTAATAACGGAGAGTGACCGGAGGAAGGGCAGCAATTATGCATCTGTTTCCATTTTTTATTATTGTACAGAACTTTCCAGATGTTCCTCCTTCATTGATATTCTCCAAAGAATGCATTTACTGGGTTCTCTTTAAAATCACCTTAAGAATGGTTACAGTAATTAAACAGAAAAAAGAAAAAAAATCTTTTAATATGATTCTCCATGATCCCACACTTTTTATATTACAAGAAATTCTAAAAGTCTACAAGAACAAATCCCTTCTCTCTCTCTGAAAATGGCCTTAACAAATGAGAGTGAGGATACAGCAGAAAAGCGCAGTGGGAAAGAGAACAAAGTGGGCAGGAAGTCAGTCTGGAAGCAGTCCTTCCCCAAGTGAGCTTTTCTGCAAGTTGAAAGAAGACCCCAGTGCTGCAGGTGTGCAAATGGCTACACTTGACAGAGGAATAACATCTGCAATATCTATCCTTTCAGCCCTTCCTGGACCTCAGCATTCTTTACAAGCTATCAACTCCACTACAGAGAACAGCCAAGGCCTCCCGTAAGAGCTCCAGCTGGTCCATATGTAAAGAACTAATGTTTCATTAATGCTTTGCAATATATCTTCGAAAATCTAAATGCTGCCAACTCATTCATCTTTTGACTGGCCATTATCAAATAAAAAAGAAAGAAAAATTCAAATTCATGTTCTCTTCATTTAATTATTGTAAAATGATTTTTTTTTGCCACAAATAAAAAATATTCTTTCTGATGCTGTTCCAGTTGCCAATGGCATAGGGGGGAAAGTGATATTCTTAATGCAAAAGACTAAAAGAAGAAGAGAAATGTTATTGCATGCCTGGCTCCAATGTTTAGAAAACCTGAAAGATACATCATGGTAGGGTTTTTTTTTTGCTTTTGTTTTTCAAATCTCCACAAACATAATGTATATTTATGAGATATGCTTTTATATTCTCATATAACTATCTTCCTTCACATGTAATACAATCCATTTTGTTTCCATGTTGTGGAAAGCATCTTGATATCTGCACAAAGTCAGTATGTAGTTACCTATTACAGTAGCCACTCAGATGTCAGGGGAAAAATCAATTCTAACACATCTGATAAGTTGGAGACAGTCACTGTCACTCATTTCCTTCCCAATGATGGTTAGGGAAAACAAAGTGTCCCACCCAGTTCTTGCCACAAAGACAAATCCACCATGAGACTTTGGGGAAAGGTTTCTTCCATCTGAAAAAAAAGACACATAATTTTAAAATGGCACTGTTCTCCCTCTGAAAATGTTATCACCTATGAGAGCAGTGTCTGGTGCTAGCAACCCAAGGATGGGGCCAAACAGAATGTCAGAAACAAGAAATGAACTCCCGGCTCAACAAAACACTCCAAGTCTGTAATGTTACCGAGTCTCTTGGGTATCAGTCACCTCTGACACCTGAACTACCTATTGAGAAGGGTTTATACACTGCCATCTTGTTCAAGTCAATGCGACCAGAGTTTTCTGTTTACATCTGAAATCATTCTACCTAGTAACAGCAATGAAACAAAATGTCCATTTAAATTGGTTAATAAACTGACTCAAGGGCTCTATTCACATCTACAACTTTTAGTAACTACAATTTTGTAGAAAACAGAAACTGGATAGTAATTTGAACATTATATATAACTTTATCATATTCATGGACCAAAATAAAAATTAACCTAACATAAAAACATTTTTACTCCAAAATATACCACCAAGGTTTTCCCACTGACTTCCCATTTAAGAAGAAAGTCTTTTGTGAATCAAATGTTTTAAATAAGATTTTTGTTTTTCTTCTTTTTTTTTTTTTTTTTTTTGCGGTACTGGGGATTGAACTCAGGGGCATTCTACCTCCAAGCTATACCCCCAGCCCTAATTTTTATTCTTTATTTTGAAACCGAGTCTCACTAAGTTGCGGAGTGCCTCACTAGGTAGCTGAGGCTGGCTGCGAACCTGGATCCTCCGGTCTCAATCTCCCGAATGCTGGGATTACAAGCATGCGCCACCACGCCCGGCTTGTTTTTCTTCTTTTACAATTCAATTTTCATTCTCTCAAAGTTAATTCTCCAAATGTCATGTAGACAGTAAAAGAAAAAGAAGTTCTGATTTTCTCATTTGGGGTTTTTTGTGATTTTTTAAGTTTGTTTGGTTGCTGGGAGTTGAACCCAGGGACATTCTATCTCTAAGCTATACCCCCAGCCCTATTTTATTTTTTTATTTTGAGACAGAGTATCACTAAATTGCTCAGGCTGGCCTTGAACCTGTAATCCTGTCTTGGTCTCCCAAGTACTGGGATTACAGGCATGCACCACCATGCCCAGCTTAATTTGCTTATTCTAATGAGATTTTGAGAAAAATAACTGTTTAAAAACATATCCATTCAAATATCATGTGAATGCACTACCCTAGAGTGCATTAAGTGGTTTTATAGATGATCAGACATTGAAAAGAAAGTTACCATACAATATAACAAGTGCTACCACAGAGGTATGTACCAATACAAAGAATTGATGATTTTGTGGGGAAAGAAAAGTTAAGAAAAACCTTCCTGGTAAGGAAGATTTCCTTACCTCCCTCCTGAGTAGATGCATGGAAAAATATTGGCAATGATCAAGTTAATTCAAATTATGTGGCAAATTAATGCATTAAAATTCACACAAAAATGGTTTAAAGTTTTAAACACTGAATTAGTAGTGCAATTAAACATTTAATTTTATTTCACTGCAATTCTGAAGGAAATTTAAATACCAAATGAGGCTTTTATATTCCAAAAACTAAAAGGCTGTTAACAAACTATTTTTTAATCTGCGGGCTGCTTAGACAGGCATATTCAACCTTTTGCCTACACCATACCTAGACAGAAAATAGCCCTCAAATGTAAATGTAAGGTCAGTATTTGACCATCTAGAAAGGATGGGCTGTGTGTGTAGAATAGTAAGTATGTAATCCTAGTTCTCTTTATTTTTAATTCACTCTGTGAACACTATTTCCTTCTTTGCTAGTTGTCTCCCAGAACCTCTTTCCAACCACTGGTTCCCCAAGATGGGGGTAGAGCTCCCCAAAGCACAGAGCCCAAAATCAGCATTTACCCACAGCTCACAGAGGTCTGTACATGGAATCTGGCCACCCACCAGGAGAGAAATGAGTACGTGAAGGGAATCACGCTAATTTTCCATGAAGTCAGTTCTCCCGCCAAACCCTCCACAGCAAAGGACCCTTCCCTTGGCTCACTGCACTCTAGCTTGAACTAAAATTTTGAAAACCCGCTTTGTCTCGGCATTCTTTAAGCACTTCTGTTGCTCTTTGGTGAGGCTAATTTAGGATGTGAGCTGAGACAGGGAGCCATAACCGCAATAACTAATGATTTCAAAATATTTCAGAGAAGCACTTAAAAGAGTTCCTGGGTGCCAGGAAAGTGTAGACCATGGCATAAACAATGGCCACCTGTGGAAATGTCTGCAAACACAAATATCAAAAATTAAATTGGAAACATTTCTTTTTTGACATTGATGCTTTTTTTATACTTTTATTGCTGCATTATAGTCTCACATCATAATGTGGCTCATAGTAATATTGACATACATACACACAGCACTTGGTGAGTTTTCCCCAGGCTCCCTCCTCAGTTCCCCCACCCTTCCCAGTACAAAATATTGAGATTGGCATTGGTATTTTCACATATGACATCAATACTTTTTAACCAGGAGTCAAAAATAAAATTCTATCCAAACTCCACATTTTAGAAATACCATCTCCCATTGACATGCATTCATCATTCAAAGCTTGGCTGACAAAAACAAAATAAAACAAAACAAACCACAGCATTGTGGAAAGAATAGTAGTATTATAATAAAAAATGTCTCAGTGACCTTGGTCTGGAAGATAAGAGGTAACACTGCAGCTCAAGAGACTAAGCAGGGGCAGGCAGGTCCCCTGACACCTCAGTTGGAGTGCTCCCCAGAATGAACTCAAACTAGTTATCTAGGGACTAAGCCTATGGAAGTAATGTTGGAATAAGCCCAAGACTCATCTAAAGCCAAAGCCATTGATAGGGGACATCCAGATGAATACAAGAGCTACCACTCTCTAAAGCCCAGGGACATAAGGTCACATCTAGTTTCACCTGAAGAGGAGAGAGAAAAGAGCTGACTACCCATCTCCTATCTTCTCCTGTATTTCCTCCTGTCCTTCTCTTCAGTCTTTTCCATCTTCTTCCTCTTCCCTTCTCTATTTTCCACTTTCCCCTTTTTCTTTGAATGCACTAATTTATGCATGTCCAACCATAGTGAAACATGTCTAATGTGTTGGACTGCAAACATAAAAGTGATCTCTGCTTTCCAGGAGCTTATGGTCCAAGTTTTAAAAAAAATAGATGCAGTAAGTCCTATTGTTTCAGTATCTGTCTCCTCTGAAAGTCATGCTGAAATTTAGTTTCCATGATGGTGGTGCTGGGATGTGGGATGTTGGGAGCTAAGTAATGCATTACAAAAGGGTGACTTGGGCCCCCTTTTTGTCTCTTTGCTCTTCCACCTTTTGCCTTGTGATGACACAACAAGAAGGCTCTCAACAGATACTAGCACCTGGATCTTAGACTTCTCATCCTCCAGAACTGTGAGCCAACAAATTTCTGTTCTTTATAAATTACCCAGTCTTAGGTATTCTGTTTTAGCAGCACAAATCAGACTAAGACAGTTAGCAATCCCTATACAACAAGTACAACTGCAGAGTTATTTCCAGCACAAAGAAGTATCTCATTAACTAAGGGAGAAGGAAAAAGGTGTTGGAAGATTCACTTACCTATGCTGACCTAAACAGATACACAAGACATGCACTTACCAAGAGCAACCCAATTAAAAAAACCAAAAAGCTAGCTACTGACACATGGTATACTCAGGCTTCAAAATGAGAAAGCATTTACAAAGCTTGTCTTTACTATACTTATAATTAAATCTACACAATTCACTTGTGCAAACCTAGACAATAGTAGGTATTCAAATGTTTTATGGAATTAAACTCAATAGTTTATATGTTCTGCTGTTTTACTGAATTCTTGTTAATTTTGATTGCTTTAAGATCCTTAGAGGTAGAGACCACTTCCAAAATTAAACCAAACCTTGGAGATTAGGTTTAGGTAAAAGTAAAAACAAATTTAAAAGATACATTTATATATTCACACATATGGATACATGTACACACACACACACACACACACACACCCAACACACACACACATGCACTCTAGCTAAACCCTAACTAAAAGTATTTTCTGGTAGACTCTCACTAATAATATTAGATTTTTTTTAGTTAGTATTAAACTTGAAAAAAGTGAAATAAAACTCACCTCTTAAGTGCTCACTAATACATCCTAGTTACAGAATACATGCTTTCAATTAGTAGGTTACAACACCTTTTGGCTTTATTTTCGCCACAATTTTCAGTGGCAATAAATTTAATTTCAAAAGAAAGTAGCTATAGATTATGGACCTGAGTATAGCTGTGTAACACATAAAGAAGTCCCAGCCAGCTTTAAAACATACTAAAGAAAGTTGTGAAATATATGTGTAAACATGAAATTCTGAAGTGTTAATCCAGTGACACTTAAGTATTGGTTCCAGTTTATAAACAGATGCTTTTAAAGCTTCTAGGCAAAATCTGAGGAATAACCATGGCATGCCCTGTCACAGCTGGTAAGAGTTAAGGAACATTGGGCACTCTAATGATCTCTCTCAGAGTCCATTATTCCAATTATTGTGAATACCATATTTTTGAAAACTCTAATTTTAGCAACATATGTTATTTGGTTGAAGTCAGTGCTGGAAGTAAAATGAATCAAGTTCTTGTTTTTTTTTTTTTCTAAGCAGTTTAAATTTACATTTGTAATTCATAAAGTTTCTGAGTATCCACTAGATTAAGTATCGATGTGGTTTTGTCAGCAAACGTAAGAACTGAAAATATACCTACATTCCTTGCTTCATTATTTTTAGTTTACAACCTAAGATATAACTTCTTGAGAAGTGAGAGGCCTTCTTAAAAGTTCTGATCTCTCTCAAGTCCTCAGGGAAAGGGCCATTACTGCAAATCATTGACATAGTTTTATGTGTAAAACCTGTTTTAATCATAAGGCATTAAGTAGTTAAAAAAAAATTTTTTTTTTCATGGAACACGCTGTATGGTCCCGGGAATAAGTAAGGAGCCAAGCACACTCCCTGCTTCCAAAGCCTATAGTCCCAGGGGAAGACAGAGAAGCAATAAGTTACACTGATTGGTAGGTAAATTGCTTAAGAATCTGGAGCTAAGCTGGGTGTGGTGGCGCACGCTTGTAATCCCAGCATTTGGGAGGCTGAGACCGGAGGATCCAGGTTCTTGGCCAGCCTCAGCTACCTAGTGAAGCATTCTGCAACTTAGTGAGACCCTGTTTCAAAATAAAGAATAAAAAATAGGGCTGGGGGTGTAGCTTGGAGGTAGAATGCCCCTGGCTTCAATCCCCAGTACCACACACACACACACACAAAAAGAATCTGGAGCTAGAAAAGGCTCTCCAAGGAAATAAAGGTTTTTGTGGGTGGCTTTTATTCTGATGGATTTTTGGTGAAGAGAAACCATAAGCTTCGGAATCAGATCATAAAAGTAAAATTCCTGTTCCACACAATCGAGGTCTCTAGCACCCTAGGAAAATCCCTTATATAATGAAGTTTTGTTTGTTTTGGTTTTGTTTGTTTTCTTTTTGATACTAGGTATTGAACCCAGAGGCATTCTACCTCCAAACTACACCCCTAGCCTTTTTATGTATGTATGTATGTATGTATGTATGTATGTATGTATGTATTTTATTTATTTATTTTTACTTTGAAACAGAGTCTTGCTAATTTGTTGAGATCCTCCTATGGTAGCCTTCCAAATACTAGGAGTACAGGCATGGCATGAAGGTTTTGATGGGCCCCATGGAGGGAGGTAGGGGAAGAATATACTGAACAAGGTGCATTTCCAGGCTTCATAGGTCTTACAGCTTTATAGTTAACACTGATAATAAATCCAGGCAAATTCAATCCATTCAGCCACTCACCAATCATGCGGCAACTGGAAAGGGCTCAGGAGAATGCACTGGAAAGCAGGCATGCTCAGGATCACAGACTGCTTCGGGAACTGTTCATTTGGGCAGGAAATCTCTCTTCTAACTGCAAATGAGTAAAATGTTTTCAAGCCAACATTTCCTAAAACATGTTTGTTGGGCAAATGCAGCCCATTGTGAAGGTACTACCAACTGGATCCCATGTGTCCTGCTGGGCAAGCTCCTTGCCAAAGGTTGGTTTCTTACCATGGAGCAGATACTTACACATTCTCACAAAACCCTGTCAGCATGCACTTGAAAAATCTCAAGAGTCTCCAGATTAGAGTGAAAGGTCACAACCAATGCTATATTTGTGAAGGACTGAATAAGGGTCTCAAATCTAGGTCCTCGGGGAGGAGGGAGAAGAACTTGTTTACATGCACACAGCGTAAGCAGCTGTTTAAGTGATGAGACTAGAGGGGCAATGAAAGGACCCAGGGCTAAAAATACTCCCACTGGCTGCACCCCAGTGCCTGACATTCCCACACAGCTCCTCCTCCTTTGGAGCTCTCACTGAACTCCTGCTAAAATGCAACTGGCATTAGAATAGGTAGCCTCTTGAGCTGTTATCAACCAGTAATATCTTAGCTTGAATAGGTTTAATTTGTTAGTTATTAGTATGGCTAACCAGGGCTCTGAGAGAAACAGATGTCAAAGAGAAATTGTCAAAATTAATGAGGGTTAACGAAGGTCTGAGTACTTGAAATTTTCCACTTTGGGGTAGGGGGGAGGAGACAAATGTTATGGTTAGGTGTAGACTGTCCCCTGAAATGCTCACATATTAATGTTCAGGGCTGATATAATTAAGTCATGAGAGTTGTAATCTCATCAGTGTGTGAATGGATTACAATGTATTTACTGGGTGGTAACCTAGGTAGGTGGGATAAGGCTACAGAAGGTGTTTCCCTGGGGGTGTGGCCTTAAGGACTGTGCTTTTTCTTTGAATCCCCTTGCTTGCTGGCTTTCTCCTGCTTCTAGCCTCCAAGGGATGTGAGAGCACAGCCCTTGCTCTCTCCCTTTCTCTGCTTCCTGCCACTATGCCTGAGCTCTGCAGAACCCAGACTCCCATGAACTGAACCTGAAACCTCCAAAACACTGTGAGCAAAAATAAATCTTCCTTCCTTTAGGTTGTGTGGTCAGTTGTTTTAGATTGTAGCAGTGAGAATGTTGACCAAGACAGTAAATGTGTTGGGCCTCATCACTCTGAGAAAACTGAGAAAGCTCTCACTATAAAATCATACACCCTAACTCCAAACTAAACCTATAAGACAAAACCAAACAGGCTTGAGAAAGTCTAGAGAATGTGCATGGAATTCTTTTCTATAAACATCCACTTATTCACTTTCTCCCCAATGTCAGTCAGGACCAATAAGAAATTTCCTCAAGTAAGGCTACTATCCACTTTCTAATTATGCACAATTGGAAGTTATTATATGGGATGAGGGAATAGCATGGTAGAATATTTGCTGAGGCACAGATCTTGATTAAATTTCATGAACATTTAAAAATAAAATCCTTAGAATTTCTCAAGAATGTACTCTCCAAAAATATTTTCTGTCTGCTATATTTACTTCTTTAAAGTCAGCACTTAGAACAGTATCTGAAACACAGCAAGAGCTTGCAGTACTTAGCATGGAAGTACTTAGCATTATACTTAGCTTAGAAGCTAAATGCCAACAAGGTACAGCTCTACCTCAGACTAGTTGTGTCTTCAGGCAAGGAATTTAGCCTCTTTGTATTTCAGTTTCCTCATGTATAAAATAGGGATGGCAATTGTACCTATCCTATGCAGCTATCATGAAAATTAAATAAGTTAGATATATAAGGTACTTAGAACAGATCTTGGTACAATGTTAGCAGTATATTAATATTTATATTATTATTTGTTGAATTAATGACAGGTGGTCTCTAACTTACTGAAGTTATTCTCTACAATGTTTTAAAGGCTTATCTGGGCATTAAAATGTATTTTTTTTTTTTGTGGTACTAGGGATTGAACTCAGGGGCATTCTACCTCTGAGCTATACCCCCAGCCCTATTTTTTATTCTTTATTTTGAAACAGGGTCTCACTAAGTTGCGGAGTGCCTCACTAGGTAGCTGAGGCTGGCCGCGAACCCGGATCCTCCAGTCTCAGCCTCTCAAATGCTGGGATTACAAGCATGCGCCACCATACCCAACTAAAATGCATTTTTAATTGAAGATATTTCTGGGTCATAGTGGATTTAACAGAATGTAACCCCAATGTGAGTCAACAAGCATCTGAAAGCACAAGACAAGAATACTTTAAAGAACTAGTCACAGAGGTATTAGAAGATAATGAACAGGAGAATACAATGAGCAGCACTGCTTTATTACATAAAAATAATCCAGAGAGTTAGTTTTTAGACTCAGATGAACACAAGAATTATCTGCAGAGATTTCAAGAAAAAAAAACACAAAAACCTAAGGCTTTGACTCTATTTCAAGTTTGACTTAACTTTTAAAACTTCCCTGATGATCCTACTGTGAAGTAATGGTTAAGAACCACTTACACAGGATTATGGTTTCTAGTCTCTTCTGCCTCAGCACAGTTGGGGCACATAAAACATTCCCTCAGTATCAGAAACCCTCATGAAACGGGCTGGAAGAGAAGGATGGTGCCATCAGAAAGGTTCTCTTTCTCTGCATGATCTCAATACCTATAATACCTATTTATAGGGAATCTCTCTCTCATCACCACCTCCCTGGCCTGGAGCAAATACAGATATCTCCCATTCTCACAGAATGGAAATCAAAAAAAAAAAAACTTTAAAGGGATTTAGCAACTAATTTAATGTAGGCACTGATCAATCAGAAGACACCAACTGAATGCAGCAAAAACATATGGATGATAACTATCAACCTGCCTTCAAGGGAGGTATTAGGATTCTTATTTTTGCAGAATAGAAAAAGAAAACTGACAGACCAAAGGCCACTGTGTCAGATAGTTTTTCATTGCTGGGACCAAAATACCTGACAAGAACAATTTAGAGGAGGAAAGGTTTATTTGGGGCTCATGGATTTAGAAGTTCCATTCCATTATCTGCCAACTCCATGCTCTGGGTCTGAGGTATGACAGAACATCATGGTGGAAGGGTGTAGCTGGTGAAAGCTGCCCAACTCATGACCCTGGGGACTAAGGATACATATAGTCCCCAAGGTCATGCCCCCAATAACCTACTCCCTTTAGGCATGTCCCGCCTGCCTGTCATTTTTACCATCACTTATTAAGTCCATTGAAATTACTAATCCATCAAATTAGTCAGTAGCATTCAGACTAATGATTGCAGTCAGAGCCCTCATACTCCAGCCACTCCACCTTTAAACATGGCTGCATGCCTAACACATGAGCTGTTGGAGGGACATTCCAGATGTAAACCATGACAGCCACACACCTAGGGAAAACAGAGGCAGAATTTGGACCAAAGAATGCAAAGTGAAAATTTATGAACTATAAATTCATAAATTTTAAAACTAGAAAAAAATTATGCAAGATATTTTTTTATTTAGTGTGTTCTAGGCACAGTGGAACACACCTATAATCTCAGCTACTTGGGAGGCTGAGGCAGGAAAACCACAAGTTCAAGGTCAACCTTGGCAGCTTAACAAGATTCTGTTTCGAAATCAAAAATAAGCAGAGGGTGGGGATATAGCTTAGTGATAGCCTCTAGGTTCAATCTATGATACTGCAAAAGAAAAAAATCAGTGTCTAAAAACCCATTTTGTAAGGATTTTGTGGCACATTCTTTTCAATACTAAACAATCAATGTCTATAACAGCCAAGGAATTCTCAAAAGACTGAAATATAATATGAAATTTCTATGTGACTTACTTCATTTATGCTTCTGTTACAAAATATCTGAAACTAAATAATTTACAAAAAACAGAAATGTACTGCTCCCAATTATGGGGACTGAAAAAGTCAAGTCACCAGTGGGGTCAGTGTCTGGTGAGGCTGCTCTCTGCTTTGAGATGGGTTGTCTAGAGAAGACTGTAGCAATGTCTGTGAGTGAGTATTGAACTCACGTATTGAGCCCTGTAATAAGGGCCCTCTGCCCTCGTGGCTTAATCACCTTCTGAAGGCTCCACAACTTAACACTATCACATTGGCCATTAAGTTTCAACACATGCACCATCTTCACACACATGGACATATAAAAAAATAAGATTACTTTCATCCTTCTTTTCTAAACAAAGACTTTAAGAAGCAGGACTGGACCACTTTTTCTCTTGGTAATAATGCTTTCTAAGTTACATTATTACCATAACTTCTACAAAATTAACTTTTTAAAAGATAAAGTGAGTACCAAGCAATGTAATATCTAGGCTTCTTACTAGGGAGCATTTCCTATCTTCTTTCTGTCTAAATTTCTGTAAAATAATAGCTGGAGCTACTGAAAACAATTCCAAAGTGAAGAATAATAGTCAAGGATTCAGAAATAAAGTCCCTGACTTACAATGGTTCCACTAACAATTTTTCAACTCTATGATGGTGTGAAAGCAATATGCATTTAAGTAGAAATGATACTTTGAATTTCGATCTTCTCCCGGGCTAGCAACTTGCAGTACAATGCTCTCTTACAATCTTGGATGACAAAAGCAAACCGTAGCCAGTTAGCTACACTGTCTGGAGGGTAAATAATCCATGCTCTACAGAGTGCCATGTCATAGGCAAGGTTGGCAGGGAGGTTCAGGGTATTAAATGCATTTCTGACTTAAAATATTTTTGATACATGATTAGTATATTAGGACATAATCTGTCTATAAGTTGAGGCACATCTGCATTAACTTAGATCCATACTTCACATTTTACACTAAATTCCAAACAGATGAAATTACATAAAAATAGTTCCAGTCATATGAATACTGGCAGAAAATTGAACTATTTATCAAACATATGAAAAGAGGTTGTCAGAAAAGACAGAAAACCAGTAAAATATAGAAAGCCAAAACAACAGACGAAATATCAACATATGGACTATAGTCTATGAAAAATGTATTAATTGATTAGAATAAAGTATGCCAAGAACTCTGAAATAATTCATAAAAAAGAAATAATGTACATGAGCCAGCATCAAAATTATTCAATATAATTAATCATGCTAATAGTTTGGTTGTAGAATATCCCCCAGAAAAGCTCATGTGTTGGCAATACAGAAATGTTCAGAGATGAACTAATTGAACCTGGGCTCTAATATCATCAGCAGATAGATCCATTGATGGATTAATAATTTGAATGGGCTTACTAGGTGGTAACTAGGTAGACAGGACATGGCTGGAGGCAGTAGGTCATTAACTCATGGACTATATCTGTGCCTGGTCTCTTCCTCTTGCTCTCTGCTTGCCATGACCTTAGTGGCTTTCCCCTGCCACACCCTATGCTGTGATGTTTCTGCCTTGGAGCCAGGCAGCCATGGATGATCTTCTAAAACTATAAGCCAAATAAATCTTTCCTCCTCTAAGTTGTCTTGCCAGGTATTTTAGTTGCAACATCGAAAAAGCTAACTAATACACTGGGTATAAAAAAACCTTGAAAAATGTCAAAATTATGCTATTTTTATACATGTCTTATTGATTCCTTACAATAACCATATTAGCCAGGCTATAAATATTATTCACACTTCACAGACTAGACCAGGAAACCAATGCTTAGAGTAGGTAAATAACTTTCCCAAGCTCAGACATCAAGTCAGGTGAGACTTGGGTTCTGAATCCAATCAGCCTAATTCAGCATCCAAGTTCTTTATCACAATATCCCCTCAACTTAGCAAAAGAAAAAATAATGTTACTGATATTATAAGTTATCAGTATATTACTAATATTCCCTAGGTTAGAAAAATTAAAAATAATATTGTCAATAGTGACCATACAAAATTAATAGGAGGGTATGTTGCACAGTTTTGAAAGACATTTGGTAAAATATTTCCAGAGCAAAAAGCTTATATTCCTTTTCCTAATAATTACACTTTTAGGATTCAATATCTATCAAGAAATAAATGAAAGTTAAAGGAGCTATTTGTTGGAAAATATGTATAATTTATTATAGCATATGACAGTATTATTTATAATTTTGGTGGTTCAAATATCCATTAATAGAGATATTACCAAGTAGTTTTGTTATATTAAAACATATAACCAAAGTCAGGCTTGGTGGCACCTGCATGTAATCCCAGTACTTGGGAGGCTAAGATAGGAGGATCACAGGTTCACGGCCAGCCTTAGCTACTTAATGAGACCTTCTGCAACTTAGTGAGACCCTGTTTCAAAAATAAAGAATAAAAAATGGGGTTAGGAGTATAGCTTGGAGGTAGAATCCCTCTGAGTTCAATCCCCAGTCCCGCAAAAAAAGAGAAATAATAATAATAATAATAATAATAATAATAATAATAATAATAATAAATGCAAAGTGCCTAGAATACTTTTTGGAATAAATGACACCAATAGTAATAGCTAACATGTATTCTTACTCTACACCCCCACACTATTCTAAACATGTCTCATGCACTAACTTACTTAAATCTTGCAACACCCCACATTTGCATTATCTCTAACTTGCAATTATGAAAAAAAAAAAAAAAAACAGAGGGATAGTAAGTTGCCTAAGTTTAGCCAGTTGACAAACTACAGAGCCAGGATGTGTTTCAGAGCCCAGAATCTTTGACAGCTATGAAATTTTGCTCTTTGGCACTCGATTTGTGACCATACCAGAAACTTATCGCTGAAAAGCACAAGACAGGTAGACACAATAAACATAACGCCTATTATTACAATACCATGTCATGCATTTAGGAAATACTGCATTCTAAACTCAAGTATGAACCACATTTTTGTTTGTTTGGTTGGTTGGTTGGATTTAGTTTGGTACTGGAGATTGAACCCAGGAACACTCTACTTATGAGCTATACCCCCAGGCCTATTTTATTTTTTATTTTGAAACAGGGTCCCACTAAGTTGCCTCCAATTGATCCTCCTGTCTCAGCCTCCCAAATACTGCAATTGCAGGCATGTGCCACAACATCTAGCTATGAGGCATCTTTTAAGTACTCCTTTATACCATTTACACACTTGATAATGTATCAAAAATAATTTAAGATATTATGAATAAAATAGAAAAGACACTGAGAAATACACTTTTATAAAAACAATGTACAAAAACATGTTCAACATCATTAGCAATCAGAGAAGTGCAAATGAAAATTACCCTGAAATTTCACCTAACCCCGTTTAGAATGGTAATCATTAAAAACAAAAACAACAACAAATGCTGGAGAGCATGTGGAGAAGTGGGAACTCTAATACATTGTTGGTGGGATTGCAAATTAGTGCAACGAGTTTGAAAAACAGTATAGGGGATCCTCAGATGAATGAAAATGAACTTATCATATAACCCAGCAATACTACTTCTGGGTATCTACCCAAAAGAATGGAAACCAAACTACCAGACTAATGTAAGCATATCAACATTTATAACCACACAATTCGCAATTGCCAAACTAGGGAACCAGCCAAGATGTCTATCAACAGATAAATGGATTACAAAACTATGGGATATGTACACAATGGAATTTTACTCAGCCATAAATGAGAACAAAATCATGTCATTTGCAAGGAAGTAGATGGAACTGGAAAACATTATGTTAAGTGAGATTAGTCAGTCACAAAAAGTAAAAAATTGATGCTCTCCCTATAGTCTCTAGGAAGCTAGAGAGAAACTAAGTCATAAGAGGGACTATAGATGAAGGAGAAACCTTAGATGAACAAAGGTGACCCAACTGAAGGTGATGGGAAGGAGGGAAAGGGAAACATCCTAATGCACATGATATACATTCACAAACTTATCAAAGACAGTCACTAAGCTGAATATTAGAAGGAGGGAGGGGGATAGGGTGGGAAGAGTTAAATGAGTACTGTGTGCATGTATGCCTCTTCCAGCTTGTACCTCATTAAGATGTATGATTACCACCGGGCTTGGTGGTGCACACTTATAATCCCAGCATTTGGGAGGCTCAGACTGGAGGATCCGGGTTCGAGGCCAGCCTCAGCTATCTAGTGAGGCACTCCACAACTTAGTGAGACCCTGTTTCAAAATAAAAAGAATAAAAAATAGGGCTGGGGGTATAGCTTGGAGGTAGAAGCCCCTGAGTTCAATCCCCAGTACCAGTACTGCAAAAAAAAAAAAAAAAGATGTATGATTATAATGCACCAATAAAAAAATTTATATGGAAAAAATAAAGTCATTATTCAAAAAGTAGTTTTCAATATGCAATTATGAACATGCTTTATAAATAGAAAATATGAGCAAATAGATATAAAATTAACAAAAAATTAAATAACTTAAAATGAAATTCCTTAACTAAAAAAAAAAAATCACTGGACAAACTCAATAATAGGTTGGAGAGAAGAGTGGATAGAATCTATGAACTCAATGATAGATCATGTGCAAAGAAGTATTAGAAACACAATATAATTTACAATCAATTTGAAAAGAAGGCAAAGTAACTACTTATATATAAATCTAACTAAATAACTAAAACATACAGAACCTGTATGCTAAAAGTAACTAGGAATCAATGAAAAAAAATCAAAGTTCTCCATAAATGTACTCCTTTTTTATTTGGAAAAAAAAAATCTATTTTTCTTGTCATTATATTCTTACTCCTGCTAAAATGTTATAATCCTTTTAAGTACTAATGAATGGACTATCTTAAAGTTCTTTTCTACCAGTTTTAAATTAACTCAATTTTATTCTATAAATATAATCACAACATACTCACACTTCTCCCCTTCAGACTTGTACATACAACTGCCTATTTGGCAATCCCACCCACATATCTCATTGACATGGCAACTTGAGATGGCCAAAACTGACTCCTAATACATCCACCTCACAGTTTTGCTTTCTCCATCTTGACATGTTAACACCTGTCTTCCAGGGGGTGCCATCTTTGACTCCTCTATCTCACACCACACATCCAGTCTGTCAGCACGAAGAGTGTGACTCTGACCTGCACCACTCTCAGTCTGCTTCACTGCACCATTTTCTCTCCTGAGTTGCTGAGGCAGCATCTCTGGTTCATGTTGCTTCTCAACATGAACCAGTACAGTCGACTTTCAGCATAGCAGCTGAGCTCGCCTTCCAACCCTTAGGGACATCATCTATCTTCTTGAAATGCTCCAACCTATTTAATTCAGAGAAAACCCCAGGATCTTGAGAGCAGCTTAACAAGATTCCAGAAGCATACCCTCCATCTCCCTTGCAGACTTTATCTCCTTCCAGCTCCCTCTGTTTCTGTCTCCCAGCCACACTGCTAGCCTATGTCCCTCACACACCAGGCCAGGCAGACTTCCACTTCAGTCCTCCACGAGGACTAGAGATCCACACACCATGCTTCCCCACTGCCTCAGTCTCTCCTCACATGTCACTTTCTCTGAGTGACCCTCTTTAGTCACCCTCTGCATAACAGCACATTCATGACCTAACACAAGTCCCTCACCCTATTTCATGTTCTTCCATAACTCTCATCACCACCTGCCAATGCACATTCACTTACTTGATGCATTGCCTGTCTCCTTAATAGAATATAAACTCCTTGCATACAGTAGTTTTATCACTTGTCTTTATGATCTAGATTACTCTGAGCATATTTTGGTGCTCCGTAAATATGAACAAAGTAGTTAATAAAATTACAACAATGGCTAAAATCCCTAAGTGAGATGAAGCCAGAGTGGGACATCAAATGTCAAAATAAGACTCAAAAGGCTGTGTTAATTTTCTTGTGCATTTTAACTTTTATGTTTTCTTGGATTTGGCATATGATGCAGCCTGTTAAGTTGTATTTAAAATAAATGTATTATAGTTTGGGTCAAATACATTACCTAACTGGACATCTTGTTATCTTTTCAATTTCTCATGACAAACAAAAAAACACTGTGGGGGGAGGGGTACTGGGGATTAAACCTGGGGTTCTCTACCATCGTCATATATCTCCAGCCCTTTTCTAATTTTTTTATGTTAAGACAAGGTGACAAGGTCTCATTAAGTTTCCCAGTATGGCCTTGTACTTATGATCCTCCTGCCTCAGCCTCCTGGGTCACTGGAATTACACCACTTTGCCTAGCCTTTAAAAAAAAAAAAAAAAAAAACACCACTTTGAAATGAACTAATCACTTGCCATGGCACACACCTGTAATCCCAGTTCTTGGGAAACTGAGACAGGAGGATCACAAGTTCAGTACCACCACATGGTAATTTAGTGAGACTCTGTTTCTAAATAAACAATAGACTGGGTGTATAGCCCAGAAAGGTAGACCTCTCTGGGTTCAACCCCCAGTAACACACACACACACACACACACACACACACACACACACACACACACACGCGCGCGCGCGCGCACATGAACTAACTGATCACAATGTTTGTTATATTAGATATAGAAGTGTATATCATAAGTTGATGTTTGGAGTTGGTGTAATTGAGTCATGAGGTTTGTAATCCCACTACAGTGAATTTATCTGGGTGGGGCCTAGGCCGGTAGGGTGTGGCTGGAGAAGGCAGGTCACTGGGGGTGCAGCCTTGGGGGTTATATATGGTTCCTCCTCTACCTGATATCTCTCTTGCTTCCAGCCTCCATGATGTGAGGAGCACAGCCCATGTCCTCTCCCTCTCTCTCTCTCTCTCACCCCCATGCCCCAAGATCCATAGTCCCCAGCCTCACATGGACTGAACCCTGAAACCAGGAGCTAATAAATCTTCCTTCCTCTAAGCTACGTACTTGGTCAGATCTTTTAGATTATAGCTATGCAAATCCTGATAAATGCAATATTTTAGAAATTCCATCTGTAAGTTATCTCTCATATCCATTTTGTGCTCATTCTCCCAGTGAATGTTCTCATTCTCTCTCTGCTGCCTCTGACATGTTTTTTAACATGTCATTTGCACAGGTAATAAGACTACCTTTCTAAAATACAGATCTGATGATCCCAAAATAAGATCTTCCAGTTTTCCAGTGCCTATAGAAAAAGGTAAAACATTCTCGGCACAATCTATTAAATCAGTCCAACATATTTGGACAGGAGCATATCCCATAATTCCTTCCCAACTCCCACTTTCCAGAATGCCTGGATTCCAATCATGTCATACACTTTCAAAGCTCTTTATATTTTGTATATGCTGTTCTTTGCTTTGAATACTGTAACAATATTCCATTTCAGGGAATTATTCATTTTCCAAGACCAAGAGGATATTTTATCTTTTTGTGAAAACTTCACAAATTTTCCTCAAAAACACTATTCTCCTTCTCTGCTTCCTCTCTCATAGTATGAACCATGTGTTAGAGTCTATGCATTAGGAGTTTTTCTTCTCTAATTGACCTGATATTCTAGAAGACTAGGGAAGAAGTGTGAGCTCATCACTCTGTAAACAGGTAGTGTTCAAAAAGTGCTTATTCAATAAATGAGACTATAAAGCAATGTCCTCTGGCTAGCAAGACACAAGCTGGAGAAAAAAAGTTTGAAATGTCCCATAGACATTGTTTCTATCACATCTACAACACAAATTTTTTAACTATAAAAGTTCAATATTTTTATGTTTTTAAACAACACAAGGACTTTATGAGGACCCTTTACATCTCAAAAACCTATAAATTATATGAAGAATAAGTGTCCACATCTCTGAATATGGTAAAATTGTGTTTATATGGAAACACTGGCACCATATTTCAGGAGAAACCTTTTTTTGGCACTCAGCCACATGGAGCAATAAATCATTTCCTTCTGCAAACGAATGTTATTGTGGGTGGGCCTTTTATACAGAAAAAATATTTGGATTCGAAAGTTCCCTCCCTGGTATTTGAAGTTGTCATGACCAAGGTATAGAAGCTTAGCAGTTCTTAAACGCAAGCATTTTGTACTCAAGCATTTGGTATAAGCCTGATTTCTTCTTTTTTTTTTTTTTTTTTTTTTTTTTGCGGTACTGAGGATAGAACCCAGGGGCATTCTACGTCCGAGCTACACCCTCAGCCCTATTTTATATACTTTATTTTGAAACAGGGTCTCACTAAGTTGCAGAGGGCCCTCACTAAGGAGCTGAGGCTGGCCACAAACCTGGATCCTCCAGTCTCAGCCTCCCAAATGCTGGGATTACAAGTATGCGCCACCATGCCTGACTCAGTATAAGCCTGATTTTTAAAGGGCTATAAGTCTTAATAATCATCATAGATTAGAGTATGATAGTCATATATTGAGGCTGTTTTACTCATGAACCAAGAATGATTTAAGAATGCTGAGTTGTAGCTGATTATCTACAGTCTGACACACAGCAAGATTACAGTTTGGTTTTTTTGGAGTTGGGTGAGGACCTATGCCAGAGTTCTAGCCAGTGGGATGTGGGCAAAAGTATGTGCAGCACCTCCAGGCCCAGACCATCAGATTCCCTGCTCTTTCTTTCCCTTTGGGAGGTTTCATATACATAAGCACCATGGAAGTCATACATGGAAGACAATGGAACCATAAAATACCATCAGTCTGGGTCCTTGAATCACTAATTAGAAAGCCATCCACTGTTCAGAAAATCTGCTTTGGAATTTATGTGAATAGGAAATGAATTTCTATTATTTCTAATGGTTGAGCAAAACACATTTTGAAATATCCTTGTTATGTAAAATAAAGCATGACAGCTCACTATATTAGTTTGAAAAGTAGTAATTTGAGAACTTTGACTCATTGCTCATTTTTTTATGCTGCCCTTTTTTACCTTTATTATTCAACCTTTTATGAGTTCCATTTCATGTCAACATCAGACTTTTCCCTATAACCAAGAAATCTTCTACTTGCTCTTCCTAATACCACATTTTATTTATATTGTAAACCAGATGTTTATCAAATTTCCACATGTTGCTTAGTATTCTGAGCATATCAAGTTAATACAGCACTTATCAAAGACAGTATATGGCCAACAAATGTTGGGAAATAATAGTAAGTCTCTAGCACAAAAGAGTAAAGATACATTGATGAGACTGAATGCAAATAATGCCAAAATGTAGAATGCAAAGAAAATATCCCTCAAAAAGCTGTATTTCTTGAGGATGAACAGATAGCAAAAGCCTGCATAATTCTTTCTCCTTAACCCCTTGTGAGCTCCATTTAAAAGTACATAAGAAAGAAATGCCAGTTGGATCTTAGTCTGTTGCCAACATGTTTAAGGTCAAAAAGGCTATACATTATATCTATTGCACCATGGATTTAGACAAATGCCAAACAACTGTGGCACTGACCTGTGTACTTGCTTTAAGAATTTGACTCTAGAGTGAAATCACAACTCCTACCTGAGTCCTTCCCTCTCCTCATGGTAAAATCATACAACTTCTTTTGCCTCAAGTAGTGAATACTGGCAGAGTCCAGACAGACATCTTGCTTCATGCAAAACTCTTTTCCAACAGTCAAAGCTGCAGAAAGCTGACTGGTCTCCTTGAGTCCTTCAAATAACTGACCGCTGGTTGTGAAGAGCAAAAAAATGCTCTAGAAAGAAAAAGATAAAAATATCACCCAGAATATTGCTTTTCTTCTCTACAAATTGGTGGGGAGGGGCTTATAGTGTATACATCAGGGAGAAGGAAATAAGTGAATAGAAAAAAAATCACTTAATGAGAATTTTTAGTACTAGAAAAGAAAACAGCTGTAGAAGGTTGTCTGTACTCTCTGGCTTACAGTCAGTGTGATCCCCAGGGACTTGGAAGTGGTATCATCTGAAGCTTCTACATTTTAAGAGAACTGACAGGTTGTACATTTCCCATAGAAATAATAACTTCATATTTAAGTGAACTTGTGCTTACTTTATTGAGGATATGCAATTTTTCCTAAATGGAAAATAACAGTATTCTGAGTGCAGCATAGTTTGAAACTTTAGTATTCTAAAATGACAATACTCTTAACAGGTGGAACAAGAAATTAATCAATAATGACAATTTTATGTAATTTTCTACCTACATGCAAGTACACAAACAACAAGTATTATTAGGCTCCCCCATGTACCTACAGCATAATGCTACACTAAAATTTAATAAAATATCATAAAAAGTGAAATGATCAAAAACATGTCATGTTTACAAAGATTCAACTATAATAGTAGTAAAAGAAATGTAAAACCTTTCCAGGTTTTTTTAATGAGCAAATTAGTAAATTTTTGAAAAAAATATTAAAAGGTTGATGGTGAAATAAAATAGGCACTCTTATATACTGCCAGTGTTGACAAAAACAAGCTTAATCCTTCCAGACAGTTCTTTTGAAACTAACTAGAAGCTATTTCTTTGAACCATTAAAATTCTAGTTTTGGTAATTATTCTAATGCATAATTATAACAAAATAAAAAGCTATTATTCCAAAAATTGCCCATCTCAACTTTAATTAAAAGAAAACTAAGTGTCTACCAGTATTGGAAGGGCTGAGTAAATTATTAAACACACAATATATAGCAAGACATAGCATCAGTAGCAATTAAAATTATAATGATGAAATGTTATAAAATTATAAAACAACAATTATGACCAATCTAAAATATGTATAGACAAAAAAGTGAACACTAAAATATCTAAAATATAGTGGTGGTTTCTTTTGGGTAAAGGGGCTACAAGGTAATTTTACTACTAATTTTCTCCAAATATCAAATTTTCTATGTTTGGTGTATAATGCTTTTCAATTAGAAAAAAGCTTTAAGTACATAAAAGAAAACAAAAACAAATTCAAACAGCATTAAGAACAAATATGATGTTTACTTAGTTTTAAAAGGCTACAAAATAACAATCATAAATATTTGCAAAATAGAAAGCTGCCAACTGATAATTATTACAAGTACAATGTTGTACTGGAAAAAAAAATTCTTAAGTTCTTTAACTCTACGTTAAATTCTGAAGCGGTATAAAACAAATTTTAATTAAATGTAATACTGGATCCAGAAAACCATTCATAGCCATGGTTTCACTTTCCATGGTTTCAATTACTCAAGGTAATACTAAACAAAAAATTCCAGAAATAAATCAGAAGTTTTAAACCATGTGCTTCTCTGAGTAGTCTGGTGAAATCTCATGCCATACCACTGTCCTACCTAGGATATGAATCATCCCTTTGCCTGGCGTATCTATACTGTATACTCTACAATCCCGCTAGTTACTTAGCACCTATTTTGGTTATCAGATTGGCTGTCTTGGAATCACTATCAGTGCTTGAGTTCAAGTAATCCTTATTTTACTTAATAATGGCTACATAGTGCCAGAGTACTGATGCTGCCAACTCTGATATGTCAAAGAGAGACTGTAAACTGCTTCCTGAAAGTGAAAATTCTCAACTCAATAAGGAAAAGTAAAGAAGCATATGGCAAAATTGATTGCTAAAGTCTAGAGTAAGAATGAATCTTCTATCTTGGAAATTGTGAAGTAGGAAAAAGAAATCCATATAAATTTTGCTGTCGCACCTCAAACTGCACAAACTATGGGCACAGTGCATGGTAAGTGCTGAGCTAAGATGGAAAGGCATTAAATGTGTGGCTCAATCCTATCTGCAGTTTAGTTGTCCACTGAGGGTGTCGGAATTTATCTCCCATGGATAAGGGGGATTCTGTACTATCTTGCCTCCAGTTTACAAAACATCACACATCATTCTCTTCAGCTCTGTCTCAGGTGTGGCTAACATGGTCATGGGATTTACTATCACTACATTTAACTGCTTTAAGACAAATTAAGTCATAAATTACTGAAGCATGATTCATTTCTTTAGTTTATATTCACAATCTTTTTCACAACTTCTCTCTTTCTACAGTTTTTTCATTCAAGAATTAAGAGACAACTTGTAATAATAAACACTTTTAAGAAAAGTAGATAAAAAGAATTAAGATCTAGGCATTTTTAGTATAAACAATGCAGAATTTTTCATAGCAAGTCATTTTAGTATAGATGACTTTCACCACCACATATAATTATTTTAATGCATAAATAACTAGGAATCCTCTAATATCACTATCCACTGTGAACTTACTTAGCAGTAATGTCTTTAATGTTAAAAAAGAAATATCAATTGCTAATAATATAAATTAAAATGAAGTATGGTTGCCAAATTTATCAAATAAAAATATGAGTTAACCAGTTAAATATGTCAGATAAAAGCCGGGCATGGTGGCGCACGCTTATAATCCCAGCATTCGGGAGGCTGAGACCGGAGGATCCGGGTTCGCGGCCAGCCTCAGCTACCTAGTGAGGCACTCCACAACTTAGTGAGACTCGGTTTCAAAATAAAGAATAAAAACTAGGGCTGGGGGTATAGCTTGGAGGTAGAATGCCCTGAGTTCAATCCCCAGTACCGCAAAAAAAGAAAAAAAATATATATGTCAGATAAATAGCAAATAATATATTTGTTATATATACTTTATTGATGCATGATAATTATACATCACAGTGAGATTCAAAGAAAAACATCCAAGTGGGGACTACTGATGCATGCCTGTAATCCCAGTAGTTGGGAGGCTGAGACAGGAGAATTGCAGGTTAGAGGACAGCCTCAGCAAGCCCCTCAGCAACCTAGTGAGACCCTATTTCAAAACAAAAAAATAAAAAATAAAAAGAACTGAGTGTGTAGCTCAGAGGTAGAATGCCTCTGGGTTCAAACCCAGTAACACACATACACACACACACACACACACACACACACACACACACGCACACACACACACACACACCCCACACACACACTTTCATACATGCATACATTCCTCGCGCTCAGTGTATCACTCTCCATATCCCACCTCACTTTCCTCTCTTTGTTCCCCATAAATGTGAGATTGGTAGTGATAGTTCACATATGGACATAACATTATTCAAACTGTTCCCGTAGTATAAGTATATCCCATCCAGTATTTGGAACATGGTCAGACTAAGGAATCTTTTGTTGTTTATCTGAGATTTGAATTTATCTGGGTGCCTATTATTTTAGCTGGAAGCTCTGAACATAATAAAAGAATTACTGTAGCACTAGAAACCTAACTAGCTTATTTACATCTTGAGTGGTATCACGACAACATGCTAGAGAGGAGGGGAAGTAATCTCTAGATGCTAGTAAAATAACCTCTTCAGGAATTGCATAGAGCAGTTGACATATCAAATGGCGCACCTCCTCCTCACCAAAGCTGGGCGAGGTAGGTGCTACTCTCCTCTTACTACTGAGGAAACAAGTTCCTGAGAACTGAAGAAACTAGTTCCAGGTTCAGTAGCCAGTAGTTTGCCAAAGAGTGGAAACTACACAGTGAATCACTGAGCCAACTAAGTAATACTATTCAAACTCCCAATTTTGATGGAGAAGCAGGTTAATTCTGGGCCTGAGATAAAGAAACTCGCTGTCAACACTGAATTCACTGAATATTCTTAAGTGCCTTGACTTAGCCCAAGTCCTACACACACTCTGTTATGACCAACCTTACACGGTAAGGACAGTGTCCCATATAGTCTTTAGAGACTAGTTTTCCTCTATCAAGATAAACTGACGACTTGCAAGTCATCTCACAAAACGCATTGCTTGGAAAAAGTATTTGTTGACTTGTACTAGATTCCAAAATAAATGGTTTACTGCTAATATCAAGGCAATGAAAATATCCAGCAAATTATTGTGAGGGAATTGGGAGCATCTGAATTATATGGAAAATATTCTTCTCTTACATGTTATTACTGGCAATTGCTACAATTTTGTAGATCTTTATTACTCAGCCATTTTTCTCATTCTATATATAACTTTTTGGCTATTACTATGTTTTAGGATATGAAATTTTTAATATAAAAACAAAGGCCCAGGGATGTAGCTAGATGGTAGAGCACCTGAGAAGCCTGCAGGAGGCCCTGGGTTCCATCCCCACTGCCACCAAATGAATAAATGAACAGCCCAGGACAAAATAGAACTGACATATCCATTCCATCAGAAGTTACGGTTTTGCCACAGTGTCCATCCACCCTGCTTTCCCACTTTGCACATTACTTCCCTTAGGAACCCTCCTGTCCCCATCAGAGCTGTATCATTGTTCTGTGGCTTCTTTATTTGAAGCCCATTTCGACTCTGGGGAACAACGGTGTGAGCATGATTGACATCCACATCATAAATGCAGGGCTCTATGGCACATGGACTCAAGATTCCAACCAGGGGGCAAAAGTCTCCCACCACAAAGCTGCAGCTCTCACTCAGCCTTGACCACAAAACTACTTTCCTAACAGTAAGTCAAAATTGTTTCTTCACATTTATAAATTTTGTAACTATATACTTCCTTTCCATGAATGAAATATATTTCAGAGACAATGGGTACGGTACTTAAGAACCATAATGAGCATTCAGATTAAGATTTTAACAATCAGATTCCTTCAGTTTCAGTGTAATACATTATCCAAAAAACAAAGTTACCTAAATAATTATTATGATAATAAATATTATTATTATTATTCAGGTTACCAATAAAAGTAAAACTATATTTTAGTTCACACTACAGGATCCTAAAATTATCATTTGGCCTCATTCTTCTGCTTCCATATCTAGTATATAAAGACACTTGTGCTCAGTTTCTCTTAACTCTAATATTCTGTGCCTCTTTAATTATGTACTTCTAAGTATTACTACATGACTATTACAAGTACAATGTAGTTCTTCATTGTGTAGGTCACAGAAGAACTCTTAAATCATTATCAACAGTTAGTACATTACTGTAGACAAGTATACAACCTGGCTATTTCTGTTTATAATGAATTTCAGAATTAGGTAAATAAAAATATTCTTAATATTGTACTCACAATCTGTAGAAAGCTGACCAGAAGAGGCCCCAGGTGAAACATTTCAACCACACATTTAATCATTTAATTGAATCTAACAAAGAGTTCACAGCCTAAACATATGTGTTCATGTGTTTCCAAATCACATGAACTACTTCATCAAAAAATAGTTCCCCAAGAAAATGATTTCTACCCAGAGTTCAGTTCAAGGTAAATACTGAGTGAACAGGTTTGAACTATACATTTACTTTGAAAAGTGCCTTCATTATAGCCTGGAAATGGTTCTTGACACAGAAGCATTACCAAGAAAACTGTATGAACAGCCATTCAAATCTGTGATTCATCTTTGGTATATACTCTAACTGGCATGCCATGACCCCTCCCTGAGAGTACAGCCATTGTTAAAAACTGTTTTCGACTAGGGATCAGTAGATATTTAACAGTGAGTGAGTGAGATTGAGATTTCTGTGCAAGCTTGAATACTGTTTTTTAAATGCAGGACTTTCCCCAACCTTTAATAAGTTACAATTCATTATGACTGTCCAAAAGACAGATATTCTGTTTGATCATAAGTCTTTTGGGAAGGAATCATTTTAAATTTCTATTAACCAGTCCTGTAGAACAGTTTGGAAAATCTAGTTCAAAGAAAGTGGGCCCTTTTTCTGAATGACTCTAGTGTGGTCAGGAGGAGACACTGGAGCTTAGCTTTCCTTCCTGTGCCAGAGGGCAGTATAGGGCATACTGAAACCAACCATGGCTACAAGTCTGGCCAGAAAGTTTCTTGAGAAGATCACCACCATGAACTGAAGTAACTGGAAGAATGTCTGCAGGGTGGCATGCTCAGGACAAAATCAAGTCGGAGTCACAGCCAGATGTCCCAGGGTTCTATGATCCTGTGAGAGCCAAAGAGGAGCTTTGGGTCAGCCAGGGAGTACACTCGGTGGGGGAGATGAAAAATAATGGACCATGAGTTCGTCCACTGCAAGCGTGAGATCCCTGGACATCAGCAGAGCATTAAGCAACAGTGGAAAGAGAGGATGCCCCAGAGGCAAGGGCAAGGGACAAGGACATGAGGTCAGTAAATCTGCAACATCCCCAACTCCAGCATAACCACTACCAAGTCCTAGAGAAGTGCTAGAGGAAGAGTAGATATCCCAGAGATGAGCAGTGTTTCCTAGAGAGGCATATTATTACCCAAAGATACTGTTTAAATTACAAATTCAATTTACTTTTAATCCAGGTTAGCTTAAGAGTTTCTTTTCATCCTGCTGAGCAATGAGTAAAAGAGCCTCATTAGAAAGTCCAGATCAGTTAAACACAAAGTAAAGCACACATTTCTCTGTGCATCCAAGTTTTACTATATGTAAATTTTATGACACTCCCTCCCCCCCAAAAAAATTTTCCCTTGCTCCTATCAAAACTTCCACTAAGACCCGCAATATGGGATCAGTCCTACATCTTTGCTCATGGCCTCTATTCAGCATATTTAAGTAAACACTACCACCCTTCAAAGTTCAGCTCAAATTCCACATTCACCTTTCTCTATTTTTACCTCACTCCTCTCTCTCTCTTTATTGGTCTCCTTGGACAAAGATAACTTTAGGCTAGATTAGATTCCTAGAATGACAAAGATCGCTTTTAAAAACTAAAACAACAACAACAAAAAATCTACTGTGGAGTCTCCCAGCCACCCAGCAGTTTGCCCAGCCCCTGAGTAGATCAGATAGCTCCTACAATCACCTACCCAGCTATTGCCTCCCACCATTTGTCCAGCTATCTCAGTCCCAGGCCAGGCTACTCTAAACACAGACACTTGACATGCAGCCAGAAGCAAGGAGCTGAGAAAGCAGGAAGCCAAAGTCCTATAAGCCCAATGTCTGCAGGACCCTTCTCACCATAATACTGGTCATAGTAGACTAGACAACCACTGCACTTATTATCAAGGGTACGATACATCCTGCCACCAGAAAAATGCTCCTCCCAGCTAAAAATAAAATAATTTTTCAGTACTTAACCAATTTGCTTTCATATATAATCAACTCATTCAAAAATACAAAATAACAGAATCTCATCATTAGAATAAAACACTCTTTTGACTTACACAGTAGAAAGTCTCATGATAAAAGAAAAAATATATGGAAAACCTGAGCTGGTTGTCATTAACATTAACTCTCCCGAACACTATCTTTAATCACAAAATTCATTTTCTCTGCTCCTCATCAAAATCTAGGAGGAAAAGAATGATAGGAAAGACTTCCCAAGACTACTTTTGTCCCATTTTCTTCTCTCATATTCACATGCAAGAAAATTTCTTAAAAATCAATAATTTAGCCAGGCATGATGACACACGCTTATAATCTCAGTACTTGGGAGGCTAAGACAGGAGGACTGCAGGTTCACAGCCAGCCTCAGCTATCTAGTGAGGCCCTCTGCAACTTAGTAAGACCCTGTTTCAAAATAAAGAATAAAAAATAGGGCTGAGGGTGTAGTTCAGAGGTGGAATGTCCCTGGGTTCAATTCCCAGTTTCACAAAATAATAAAAATAAAAATAAATAATAATAATTTAAGCAGGGTATGGGGGTGCGCACCTATAATCCCAGTACTTGGGAGGCTGGGATAAGAGGATTGCAGGTTCAAGGCCAGCCTCAGCAATCTAGTGAGGCCCTCAACAACTTAGTGAAACCTTGTTTCAAAATAAAATTTAAAGAGGCTGTAAATGAGGCAGAATGTCTCTGGGTTCAATCTCCAGTACCACCAAAAATAAAAAATACAGCCACCTAATTTTTAAATAATTTAAAAAGATGTAACTTCTTTGACCCTCAAAACAGCCCAATTAGGAAGGCAAAGAATGTCTGAGATTTGATCATTTCCATTTTTCAGATGAGAACACCCAAGTCCAAAGATGAGACAGAGCTCGTCTAGGGTCACTCTCATCACAAGCCGCACAGGAAAGCCAACTCCTCTCCCATAGCTGCCCACTTGTTCAAGAAGAATCTGGTTCATATTAGGTGCTGAAGAGTCCCTATGCTTTAAAAAGTTTTTTAAAATTTATTTTTAACTGATACACAAAACATAAAAATGACAGATATTAATGGGATCCCACGTGATGTTTTGGTGCAGGTATACATTGCATAATGTTTAAGTCACACTAAACATACTTGTCTCCTTGAACATTCATTGATTTTTCATGGTGAAAACTATTACGATCCTTTCTTCTAGCTTTCTGAAATGTACATTTTTATTCTCTCTGGTCACCCTGCAGTGCAGTATCACACCAGAGCTTCTTGCCCCTATCTAGCTGACTTAGAACCCAGTGATCAACCGCTCCCCATTGATCTCTCCCACTCTCCCCACAGATGTTCTGCATGGGACACCAGACTTTCCCTCAGTACTGAAAGTCATGAGGAGGACAAAGCTCTAGGAGTTCTGGCTAAGTGAAGTTAGACAAAGTAAACTTCTGCCATATTATTTTTCATATCTGGAAAAATATTTTTGTAAGTAACATTTTATCATCAAAAACTTTATACTCATTAGCTTCTGTTTTTAAAGAATTTTACTGATGTTAATATAATCATGTATCGTAGTGAGATTCAACATGACACATTCATAAAAGGCCATTTGTTGACCAAAGAAAATAGTAAAACAACCAAAACACCCTAAAACAGTTTTGCTTTCCACCACAAATAAATATCTAAATAATCCTTAAAGTTAACTTCTATATTGGGTAACTTGACAATCCTTAAAACAGCACAAAATAAATCATCACTTATATACACTTTTAATATAAGCTCAAAATTAATACAAAATCTCACATCTGTATCTAACAGTTCTTCCCACACAAATGATCTCTGATTATAAGTTCATAAATCTCGCCAAAACAGCAATTCCTGACTTAATATAGCCAAGGAGGCACTGTAAATAGTCTGGAATTTCTTTCTGTAGACACAGCAATGAAAGAACTCCTTTTGCTAGAGAGGGCATGGAAGCAAATGAGAGAAATCTGGGGTCACCCTACAGCTCTACCTAACCAGAGAACACTTATTTCAGCCACAAATACTACACTATCCGGGCCTAATTCCACTTAGAAAAGTAACACTTGTTGAATCAAATGCAGTAAAAACAAGACAGGGAAAAAATAATGAATTAAATACCTATAGTCACTTTTAAATTGCATGAAAATGAAATTCTCTTTTTAAAAACTGACTTTAACTTCCTCTTTTCCTAGAAAGCCTGAAAGAACTTTCAACCCATTTGTAGTCTGAAGAATGGGTCAACATTACTACCCAATGTAGTCACTGTGAATTCTATTCAGCCAGCAACTCAATGATCTGATCTTTTCAGTCACGGAGAACAAAGACAACAACAAGTCCTTGTCCAGTAGGATTGGGGGGGGAGGCTGCATTACAAAATCACACTCTACAAGTACCCTGTGAGCACTTGCCATTGTTTATCTTTTGCTTCAAACTGGATTGGAGAGGGAAACTTCAGAAATTGTCTGAGAAACACACTACAACACTTCAGAATGTGCAATGGTTTGGCTTAGATAAAACCCACCGAGAGCCAGATAAAAGAAATACCTTTCCGAGGATACTGCTCCTCTTTATTTTTCTCTCTGTACTGTTTTCTGGAACAGCAATACTGGTGAGCTGATTCTCAGGACTGAGATGAACTAAGCTACTCTGAAAAATGGCAATGGGTGGGGGTGGCAAAGAAGGGAAGCCTTCAGCAGCCAGAATCCTGAGGGCTCAAGGGGAAGTCACACTGCAGCTCTCGACCTCTCCCATTATCAGTGTCCTGATTACAAGCTGACTGGCAGATGTCACCATAAGTGTTATCACTAAGGACAGAGGCAGCTGAACCTGCCAAAGGTCTCTCAATAAGTAAGAACACAAGTGAAGGGCACTACTGCTTGACTTTGGAGCATTTAAATGTCTATGGATACAAGAACTTGGGGGCTTGAGGTGGGGCTTGTTATAAGTGGACATTTTGAGGGGTGGTGATGTGATTTTTAAATGCAACTCTCAACTGATATTGGAGACCCATAACCAAGAGTGGGGATACTCTAAGACCATGGCAGGTGACTTTATTTCTCTCTTTGTACTAACACATTCCAGAGCTATGGGACACATTTCATTGAGAATGGCAGCAGTTCCCTCAAAAAACTCAATAGCCAATACCAGTTTTTGCCAGAATTGCTTTTGAATAAGAAATAATAACAATAACAACAACAGGGATGCTGGTGTTGAATGATTTAGGATTATAAACTCTTCTCAAAGGAAGAAAGAATCAAAGCATACAATATATTTCATCCAAGAATGATTAATCTGACAATAGTCTGCCTGAATTTAAGTCTCATCTCCACCATTCATTAAATTTGAGCCTAATGAATGCAAATTACTATGGAAATCAGTGGGAAGCTTCCTCAAGAAGACTGGGTGTAGAACCTCCATATGACCCAGCCATACCACTCCTGGGTATCTTTTCAAAGGAATTGAAGTCAGAATATTATAGTGATACATGCATATCCATGTTCACACAGCATAATTCATAATAGCCAAACTATGGAACCAGCTTAGGAGTCCATCAACAGACGAACAGGTTACCAAACTGTGATGTATACAGTTTAGTATATATATATATATATGATATATACATTTGATATATACATCTATATTATATATCACAGTTTGGTAACCTATACACACACACACACACGGAATTTTACTCAGCCAAAAAAAAAGAAAAAACAAAATTATAGTATTTACAGGAAAATGGATGAAACTAAAGAATATTATGCAAAGAAGGTCAGCCAGTCTCAGAAAGTGAAGGGTCATATGTTTTCTCTCATATGTGGAGAGAAAATGGGAAACAAAAGAAGTTTCGAATAATGAGGAGAGACACCAGTAGAATAGTGGAAGGGGGTATGGGGAGGGTTGGGGTAAAGAAGTAGGAGACTTGATGAACAAATCAGTTTAAACAATCCTAAGTACACTTGTGAAACTATCAATCCTAATTTCAGTATTATGAATGGGGAAGAGGAGGGAGTGGGAATGGATCCAGAGGGGAATCCACAGGGTGCTTTGTGAGTGTACGTTTCTATCACACTAAACCTCAATACCATGCATAGTTACATCAATAACAGTATAATAAAAAATATTAACCCTACTTAAGAGATTAAAGTTAGATGAGATATATAAAGTAATAATCACAAGCATATATGTGATAAACTCAATGCCTGGCATATCTTAAATACTAACTAAACACTAGCGATTAAGATAAAGAAAGAACACAATTATATAACTGAAGCTTTTTCCCAGCATCAGTCTAACAAACTCATCCACTAACAACCAGGGTGAGTGATCATGTGGCTTAAGTATTGTTCTGTGCTGTGGCAGCTGCAGTCAGTCAGTGGTTTTGGAGTCTGAAGCTATTTGCCAGTTTAACTTTTTAACCAATGAGAGTGTTTGCCAATGTGATTAGTAAGAAGAATCACCCGAAATACATGTTTAAAATACAAATTCATGGGCTCCACTCCAACACTACTCTATCACAATGACTTCATAAAAGACCTAGAAGGGTTTTGTTTGTTTGTTTGTTTGGTTGGTTTTGGTGCTGGGGATTGAACCCAGGGTCATTCTACCTCCAAACAATATCTCCAGCCCTATTTCCATATTTTATTTTATTTTATATTTTGAAACAGAGTCTAAGTTGCAGAGGGCCTTGCTAAATTGGTGAGGCTGTCCACAAACCTGTGATCCTCCTGTCTCAGCCTCCCAAATTCTTGGATTACATGCGTGCATAACAATGCCCCACTTAGTGGATATTTTTAAATACTCCACACATGCATGTGCCCACACACAAACACACTACACTCAGGAAAGCCTGGTCATTAGGCAAATTTGGGAAATGCTACACAGTCCAGCCAGAGATGTGAACTCATTACACTTGTAATTGCCAGGCCCAAAGCGGATCATAATTTTTGCCTTAATGACTCATAATGCTTTTTTAATTACTATTTAATAGTTAAATCGTTTCTTTAACACATTTTCAACCACAGCAGCTTACACAAGAGATAGTTCAGGGGTGTGTGTGTGTGTTTCTAAAAAGTGTCCCTTAGCACTTGTTAAGTAAATCTCTATTCTTAAAACAAATAATGACACCTGGGCATGGTGGCAAATCCTTGTAATCCCAGTACTTGGGAGGCTGAAACAGGAGGATTTTAGGTTGCAAGCCAGCCTCAGCAATTTAGTGAGACACTGTTTGAAAACAAAAATAAATAAAAACTAAAAAGGGCTGGGGGTGTGGCTCAGAAGTAGAATGACTCTGAGTTCAATCCCCAGTACCAAAAAAAGAAAAAAGTAAGTAAATAATGGATTGACTGTATTTATATCTTGCACATATAATTTTTGAATTCTGAGTACTCCAACAGAAGCCAAATTATTTACACATTTCCATGTAATATCTAATATTTAAGTAAACAGGCAGAACCTATTAAGCTTGAACCAAAGATAAATAAAAACAAGCAATAAACTACCTTGGGGATTTCTTTTGTTATGGCCTGTTTATAGTACACACAACAATTGTGAGTGACACTGGAAAGATGTCAGAGGTACTGAGGAATCCCAACAGGGAGAAGTGGGCAATGGATAAGAACTGAATGCACAAAAAGACTACCTTCTGTCTGTAAAAATTTCTGTCATCTTAATGTCTGTTTTGAAGAAGATTAAAAAACAAAAAGGAGATATGTTTAAATGTCACATATGCCATTCACTCAGTCTTGATCTTGACCTCAACCTTTAAAACAATTAAGTGCTTGAATTATTTGTTCTTCACAGATAATTTGGGAAATGTTTACAATGTGTTTTGTTCAATATGTATTAATACAGGTGCAGTGGTTCATGCCTGTAATCCCAGTATTTGGTAGGCTGAACAGGAGAATTGCAAGTGTGAAGCCAGCCTTAGCCAGCTAGCAAGACCCTATTTCAAAATAAAAAAGGCTTGGGGTGTAACTTGGAGGTAAAATGCCCCCGGGCTCATTCCCAAGAACAAAAAGTACACACACAGTGCTAGTTGTCCAGGCTATTCAAAAACAGCTTGAGACCATTAACATCTACCACAGATGTGTGAACTGAGCCCTCTTATCCTGGTACAAATACCTAAATAGTACAAGGAGCATGACATATCTACAGATTACAGTGATACTTTTAAAAGCTCATGTAAACTTGCCTGATTTAATTTGCTGACCAGCCACAAATATGCCAAGTAATATCAGTACTCTTACAAAGGCAATGTGAATCTATAAAATATAAAATTCCAATAGCAACATCGGAGGCAAGCCACTCTATAGTTCTGCTTGCTTATCATCTAACTCCCCAGTCAGATCATTGTACTCAGGTATGGTATATTGCTTCTTTTAAATCTTAACATAGAGCCAAGTTATTTTTGAAAAAAATAAAAAAAGTTTAAGAGGTTTGCTAAACATCCTTCCATACAACTCTTGTTATGCCATGTTTTCTCTTTTCTTTGACTATCTAAACAATGCTATTGCTTTAAGATCGTAATTCTCTGAAAAGACAGAATCCATTTATGTTGCTCTTGATATCCTTCAAGTAAGTTTTGTATCTGTGGTTTTTTAATAGTGAATACTATTTCAGAAAGTATTTTCTATGATATGTATCCATGATCAATTCTACTTCAATATTCTTATGTGCCTATCTATAGGTTATATTTACATACCATATCAAACTAAATAATGTTTAATTAGAAATTTCAACTTTCTAGCATAGCCAAGTACTTAAAAGCAAATAAAAGCCACCAACCAGTAGAGATGTCAGAAAATACATACACTAAGATTTAAAAACTTTACTCTTAACAGTCTTGATTTCAGAATAAAACCCTATTTTGTGCTATTTGTAGCATCTAATTTTTTTAAACATTCAAAGCACTAGAAGCAGCAAAAGGTGTGTGTGTGTGTGTGTGTGTGTGTGTGTGTGTGTGTGTGTGTGTGTGTTTTGCTGGGGATTGAACCCAGGAGCATTCTACCTCTAAGCTATACCCCCAGCCTATTTGTAGGGGAGGGACAGGGAAAAGAGTCTTACTAAATTGCTGAGGGTCTTGTTAAATTGCTGGGGCTGGCTTCGAACCTGTGATCATCCTGTCTGAGCCTCCCAAGTACTGGTATTACACCATGCCCAGCCTAGAAACCTATTTTTATAAGACAACAAAACACATTTTTAAGTTGCCTGTCAATGATAATTAAAATGTAAATACTTAGCCAGGCATAGTGGCTCAGGCTTGGGTATATAACTCAGAAATAGAATGACCCTGAGTTCAATCCCCAGTACCAAAAAAAAAAAAGGGAAACATCATAATTGTTGGAATGGAAAAATGGAAAAAGTTCCCTTAATTTGAATATTCCATTATTCAAAAATGCCAGATAAACGAGGAACTACTTATTTGGGGGTTCTTCAAGTATTTATACATCTTTTTAAAATATATTGTAAAATCAACCAATGCCAATAGTAATAAGAAACTTAGGTAAGTGATCAAAGGAAGAACATAGTTTAACTATAGTTAAACAATAATTTAACAATAACCAGCAGTGATAGAATTAGGGGGGAAAAAGCCCTATTCATTTCAGAAAGCAGATAGTGGAGAGAGTGAGGAAGTATTAGGGGGATTAGACTGGGAACAGGGATGGAAGGAGAAGGGAAAGAGGAAAAGAAAGTTCAAATGTTCGAAAAATTAATTATTAAACAGGTGAGACCTCTTCCAAGGTGGTTTTGGTTAGCTTTTCCTATGGCATTTACTTTGGGATAAACTGCATCTTACAATACAAAACTGGTGGTCAATAGGAAAAACAGTGCAGAATTAAGTCTATTCGATTTCCATGTATTTGCCTATGTGTATTATTCCATATTTTAAGTCAAACAATTAATCCAGATAGCAAGTATCTTTGTAAGTAATAAGACCCAAAACTTTCATGATATTTTTGAGTTTCACAAGAGTGTAATTAACACAGAACTTCTCTCTATATATTTAAATAGCTTGTAAATAATTTGCAGGTGTTTTTAGAAACTTAAAACACCTAAAGAATAGTGCTCTGACCATCCCTAGCCTCCATGGGAATAAAAAAATCCCAGCTCTACCCCAAATAAGATCATGATGCAAGCTGAATAATAAAAACATTTACGTGGTAAGGTGGATTTCAAATTTATACTCGACAATTTCATAATAAAACTATCGAAAAAGCTCCAAAACATAGTCAGTCAAGGAATACTACCTAAAATTGGATGCTACACAAACTACCGAAAAGCCATTTACCATGATAAAAATGAGAGACAAAAAACTAAAATGTGTCTTTTTGTTTAAAAGTGACCAAGATTAAACTTAAAACTGCTCCAAAAAATAAAATCTGCTATTTTAAAAAAGATATCAAGATAAAAGATAAATTTCTTCCTTAATAAATTATAAGAAGATATAAATTTGGATGAAACAAACTGAAACCTGAAACACTAAATGCATACAACAGAAAAACCACAGGATGTTCCAGGGTGCCCCTCAGGTGCTCCTCTGCAGAAAGGAAGATCCAAGCCAGGGTTAAGCACAGAGGAGGAGGGAGAGCCATCAAAAATAGATTCTCAGTATATGAAAATCATAAACCTCCCAACTGGTCTTCCCTCTCCAGAGCTCAAGTATGGCCCCTAGCAATCTACCTCAATACTCAATAGTTACCTTCTGAAACTGGACACCTGATTGTTAAACCACCATGATACAACAACAGTAACAACTCATACTGGTTCACCTTAGCACATACCAAATATTTTATCATGCCTCCCCTTCAATCAAAAATTAAGCATGAGCCAGGCATGGTGAAGCATGCCTGTAATGCCTGTAATCCCAGTACTTGGGAGGCTGAAACAGGAGAATGGAAGGTTAGAGGTGAGTGCACTGAAACTTAATGAGCCCCTATGTCAAAATAAAAAGGGCTGGGTGGTGTCGCTCAGAGATACAATGCCCCTGAGTTCAAAACACAGTACAAAAAAAAAAAAGCAGAAAAATAGTTAACCTTGATATAATGTATATTTATTTATAAATCACATATATGATCTGCTCTGCTAAGATATTACATGTCTGCATAAAATAAACTTATAAAGGTTGGGATAAAAATAAGTATTAATAGAAGTTTCATTCTTCACTTGATCCTCTTCACTTGAAGGATCTGTGCTCTCTTACGAAATGCACATCTCCTGTGAGAAGAAGGATGCCCGTGTCTCTTATCCAAGAGAGGGGCTGCAGGTCCAGTTCTTCATGGTAATGACTGGCACTTGCCTAAAAAGAGATTTCCTAAACATGGCACAGGTTGTGCCTTCTGCACCTGGTCCTATAAATTTGTATTTGCCATCTCCCTTATTCATCTCCCATTTTCTGTACCTTGAACAGTGCTCTAGGTAGTCTGGGTTTGTGCCTGAAGAGGCCACCCTAATCTGTACTCACAAGGGGCTTTGGCCTGTAATTGCCCTACCTTTGTCTGGCTATAGTTGTTGAAATGATCCATTTGTAGTTACCACTAAACGGGGACACATGGGAAGACAGCCCCAGTGAATACCCCAGGCAGAGATTCCATCCTCTCCTCCCTGTGTCGTAGTAACCTTCGCTCCTTCTGGTGTTCAGGATTCACTGGTCTAGCCAATACTTCTTTCATGCCTGCTGCTGCACCATTATAAGCACAGAGAATACATGCACGTCATAGCTTCAATCAAAAGAATTCTTACTGTGTCCTCTGGCTAAAGTGTCCCTCTCCTCACCCTCCAGGAATCGGTACCTGTTCACAGGGAGAGCCTAGTATTACAGCTGAAGGAAGCACGATTCTGCAAGTAGGTTTTGTGACTTCCACCTGTGATCACATTCTTTTATTCTGTTACCTACTCATGCCACATGTGCTGCATTCAACTCTTCAGAGTTGTCCACAAGATGCTGTCTTTGCTGAACATTTCTTCCCTTCCACAGGCCACTCCGCTCTTCTATCAAGATGCTCTGGGTATTGGGAAGCATAATAAGACCCATGAATCCTGTGATCATGGGCTCAAGTGGAAAACGGTCCCTTAATTCAAGAACCCTGTGTGGCCTACTATGATCACATTGTAAGGGAGGAAGAAAATTGCCTTTTCTTCTACCCATCTACATTCCCTTCTGGGGCCCCTATAACATACGACAGAGACTGACAAGAAAAAGTTTCTTTAATGTTAAGTTTTATATGACACTGGAGCTGATGTATAAGAAAATGAAGAACCAAAGAAGTAGTGAAACCTGAGGAATTTTAACCTTAATGAAGAGCGGACAGTTGCACAAAAATATGATAGGGTAAAGGGCATGAGCTAAATGAAATGAATTGGGGGAGACTTAGTAAAACCTATTCATTTGGATTCTCAGCTTCCCTCCATCCCTCCATCTTCAGAAATGGGGACATTCCCTTCTTCTGCTGCAGAGGGGAGTCTAGCATGAAGGTCTTATGACCTGCATCAGAGAAGGTAAAGGAAGGTCAGAAAGTCCTCCCTGCCACTTCTCAAATTCCTTCAGCTTAAAACATTCACTATGCTTGGTACCATATCTTACGGAGCATGTCCTGACTCCAGTCAATATACTAGGCAGTTAGTGGAGTAAACACTCAGAGGGTGTGGGGTCTCTGTAGGCAGGGAAGTAACTTCTATCTATCTGGTGTATATCAATTCTTGCAAGAACACTTTACTACCTCTTCCAACGAGGCTAAGATTGGTGCCACATCAGGGACTCAGTGTGGACCCTGCAGACAGCAAGATAGGCATGCAGGAGGAGGTTCAGCAATGCACTTCTTGCTGCTTTAGGGAAAGGATGTCCTGGGGAACAGAAGTGGTGAGTTCTCACATCTTGCAAAGTATACTTCTAACATTCCTGCCCACTAGGGATTGGAACTCCTTCCTGAATAACACATCAACAAAGTTTTGACATATCTTCATGTCCCTGCCAGAACAGTTAACCCCAAGGCACAGTTGAGTTCCCACATAATAAGGAATTTCACCAGCAGAGCCTTACATTCATTACTCTCATCGTTCAACATCCTCAAGACCCACTCCCATGCACATTTTCCCTACCCCCAAGCTTAACCTGGGGAAAACTCCTCTCCCTGTGGAGGCAGCCAAGAAAATGTGGATCCCTTTTTCCTCAACTCTGTTACCAGGAGGGAGAGGCCACCCACATTTTTCTCATCTTTAGCTCTAAGTTGCAACGACTAAATTCTCAATGAGCATGGCCAAAGATCAGCCCTTTCTTCTTCTACCAGCCCCCACTCATAAGGAAAAAACTCTACACCCAGCACAGCACACAAAACCACGGAACCACAAAACAAACAAACTACCCCTGGAAAGCAGCCTGAGCCTAATTAGATGAGACTGGGAAACAATTTATGCCGTAAGTACTATCACAACAGAGCAATCATCCAGCAATTAGTAGAACCTATATGATCATAGAGAGCTCTGCTAAAACCACTATCACCCCAGGGTAACTGTACCCTCTGAGAAGTGACATCAGACTCCACCTTGATGGAGGAAAATAACTGGAATAATCCAGTCAAGTCCTGAGCAAATAAATAAGCCAATAACAAAAACAAGGTCCAGGGATAATAGGAATCAGATTCTAGAGGTGCTACAATATATTCCTTCAATGTCCAGTTCTCAACAAAAAATTATGAGACAAAGAAATATGAACATGTAATTCATACACAAGGGGGAAAAGCTGGTGCCAAAAACTACTTGTGAGATAATCCAGGTATCAAATCAGCTTACAAACTAACCACTATAAATATGCTCAAAGAACTAAAGAAAGCCATGCTTAGAGAAATAAAGAATGGTATAATGACAAGGTCTCACCATATTGGGAATATCAATAAAGAGATATATGAGACCGAAGGATCCAGGTTCGCAGTCAGCCTCAGCTACTTAGTGAGGCTCTCTACAACTTAATTAGACCCTGTTTCAAAAATAAAGAATAAAAACTAGGACTAGGGGTGTAGCTCAAAGGTAGAATGTCCCAGTGAGTTCAATCCCCAGTACTGTAAAAAAATAAATAAAAATAAAGAGATATAAATTATTTTAAAAACAGAAATTCTTGAAATGAAAAGTATAATAACTGATATAAGGGATTTAATTATATTTCTGAACTGGCAGAAGAAGAATAAATAAACTTGAAGTTCAGTACAGGTTATACAACCTAATGATCAGGTTTTTAAAAACGAAGAAAAACAATCAGATTCTCAGAAAAAGGTGGCACACTGTTAACCACACAGACCAAATAGAAAGGAGAAAAGAAAAATAAATTTGGGGAAGAAATATGAGCTGCAAACTTTCCCAATTTAATGAAATATTAATTAAAAACAATAATCCAGGAAGCTCAACAAACTTGAAGCAGAATAAACACAAATCCACATCCAGGTACACCATACTAATAATACTGAACGACAAAAAAGCAAATATTTTGAAAGCAGAAAAACAAGAATGACTTGTCATATACAAGGATACTGCATTAACAGTTAAAGTCTCATCAGAAACAATATTCAATATGCTAATAGAAAACAATTGCCAACCAGGAATCTTATATCCATCAAAGCTCTCTTTCAAAAATGAAGGTAGTAGCATGGGTATAAATATTTATCACCTTGAATTAGGCAATGGTTTGCGATTAAAAGATACGTAGAAACTTCGTAAAGCACACTTCTGGGTGTGTCTGTGAGGGTGTTTCCAGAGACAATTGGTATGTGGGTCAGTGAAAGATCTGCCCTGAATGTGGGTGGCAGAGTCCAATAGGCTGGAGGCCCAATAAAACAAAATACAGAGGGGAGGCTCATGCATGTCTATGCTCAACCTTTCTTGAGTGTATGCATTTTTTGCTGGTGCCATTGCCTGTGGACATCAGACTCCAGATTCTTCAGCCTTTGAATATGGAATTATACCAGCAACTCTCCAGGGGACTTCCAGACTCGACCTTAGACTGGGGCTATATCACTCGTATGAGGTTTCCAGCTTCTGGGACTGAGTGACTACTGGTTTCCCAGATCTCCAGCCTGCAGACAGGCATTGAGGAGATAGTCAACCTCTGATCTAGCAATCCAATCTAATAAATTCCTTCTTATAATTAGGTATATTCTATTAGTTGTGTTCTTCTGGAGAACCCTAAATAATACTTGATACTAATATAACATCAAAGGATAAGTAATAGAAAAATAGATGAGGTGAGCATCACTGAAAAGCAGTTCTGCTTCCAAGGACATCATTAAGAAGTGAAAACATCGCCGGGCACCCATAATCTCAGTACTTGGGAGACTGAGACAGGAGGACTGCAGGTTCAAGGACAGCCTTAGCAATATGGCAAGACTCAACAGCCTAACAAGACCCTATTTCAAAACAAAACAATAAATGCAAGGGCTGGAGTATAGCTCGAAGGTAGAATGTCCTTGAGTTCGATCTCTAATACCCCCCCCCACACACACACAAACACACACACACACATGCATGCAAAAAGATAGCCCAGAGAATGGGAGAAAATATTAGCAATCATGTATCTGGTATGGGACTTATATTCTGAATACATAAAGAACACTTATATTTCCATAATGAAAAGATAAATAACCCAGTTTTTAAAATGGGCAAAGGATTTGAATAGACATTTCTCTAAATAAGACATACAAATGGCAATAAGCAAATGAAAATATGCTTGACATCATTAGCCATCATGGAGAGGCAAATTAGTATCCTAGAAACTACTTCACTAGAATGGTTATAATCAAAATATAGACACAGTTGTCCCTCAGTATCTGCAAGTGATTGGTTCCAGGACTCCCTGCAGATACCAAAATCTGCAGATGTGCAAGTCCCTTATGTAACAGAGTTTAGTATTAGCATATAACCTATGCATATCTTCTTGTACACTTTCAATCATCTCTAGATTGTGCATTATAACTAATGCAATGTAAATGCTGTGTAAGTAGTTGTGCTTACATCTTTGGGGAATCATGAAAAGAAAAACTTCTGTACATATGCAATACATATGCATTTTTTTTTCAAATATTTTAAATTCCAGGTTGGTTGAATATAGAATCTGCAGATACAGAAGGCCAACTGTCATTACAAATGTTGATAAAAGTGTGTAAGAAAGCCGGGCGTGGTGGTGTATGCTTGTAATCCCAGCATTCGGGAGGCTGAGACCGGAGGATCCGGGTTCGAGGCCAGCCTCAGCTACCTAGTGAGGCACTCCGCAACTTAGTGAGACTCGGTTTCAAAATAAAGAATAAAAAATAGGGCTGGGGGTATAGCTCGGAGGTAGAACGCCCCTGAGTTCAATCCCTAGTACCGCAAAAAAAGAAAAAAAATATATATGTCAGATAGATAGCAAATAATATATTTGTTATATATACTTTATTGATGCATGATAATTATACATCACAGTGAGATTCAAAGAAAAACATCCAAGTGGGGACTACTGGTGCATGCCTGTAATCCCAGTAGTTGGGAGGCTGAGACAGGAGAATTGCAGGTTAGAGGACAGCCTCAGCAAGCCCCTCAGCAACCTAGTGAGACCCGGTTTCAAAATAAAGAATAAAAACTAGGACTGGGGGTATAGCTCGGAGGTAGAACGCCCCTGAGTTCAATCCCTAGTACCGCAAAATAAATAAAGAAAGAAAGAAAGTATGTAAGAATATAAGAAATTACACACACTGCTGGTGGGAATGCAAACTGCCAATTTAGAAAACAATCTGGAAGTACCTCATAATGTTAGAAGAGAATGAAACATTTAGAACACTAAACACAGAGCTACCATATGACCCAGCATCTTCACTTCTAGGTGTATACCCACGGTACAAGAAAGTATGTGCTACACAAAACTTTGGTTATACATGTTAATAACAATACTAGTAACATTAGCCTAAAAGTGTAAACAACCCAATTATCCATCAACCAATGAATGGATAAAGATGTGGTATATCAGTACAATTGAATAGTGACAATAAAAATTAATTAAGTACTGGCACATGGTACAATATGGATCGACCTTGAAAACATTATACTAAGCAAAAAAAAGTCACAAAAGATAATATTTTGTATGATTCAATTTATGAATATTGTATAGAATAAACAAATATAGAGAGAAATCAGATGAGTGGCTGCTTATAGCTAGTGGTATTGGGGGAATAATAAAGTAATATGATAAAAATGCTAATCTCTTTAATGAACCTATATGCAAAAATTCTAAATGAGATTAGAAAACCAAATCTTAGAGTCTATAATTAAGTAAACATTGTCATCAACTTTATTTGATAAACATAAGAGCAGTTTAACATTATAAAGCAAATGTAAGCCAGGTGTGGTGGTGCATGCTTGTAATCTCAGTACTCGGGAGGTAGAGACAGGAGGATCACAGGTTCCAAGCCAGCCTCAGCTACTTAGTGAGGCTATCTGTAACTCAGTGAGACCCTGTTTCAAAATAAAAAATAGGGCTTGGGATGTAGTTCAGAGGTAGAATGTCCCTGGGTCCAATCCCCAGCATAAAGGAAGGAAGGAAGGAAGGAAGGAAGGAAGGAAGGAAGGAAGGAAGGAAGGAAGGAAGGAAGGAAGATACCTTATTTTTAAGATACTCATGTATCACAATATAAGAAACTTCTTTAACATGCTAAGCATAAATGTATAAACAAAACCTGCATCAATTATCATTCTTAAAAACATGTTAAAGTAGTTCCTATAGGAAAAAGAAAAATATGATCACTATCCTTTTTTTTTTTTAACTGCAGATTGAACCGAAGGACATTCTATCTCCAAGCTAAACCCCTAGCCCTTTTAATTTTTTATTTTGAAACAGAGTCTTGCTAAGTTACTGAGGGTCTCACTAAGTTGCTGAGTCTGGCTTTGAACTTGTGTTGCTCCTGTCTCAGCTCCCAAGTACTGGGATTACAAGTGTGTGCTACCACACCAGGCACTCTCACTATTTCTATTCTGTATTATAGTGCCTAGTCACTAAACTAAAACAAGAAAAAATGCCAAGGACTGGAATGGAAGACATGAAAGTATAATTCATAAATAACAATTGTCTTCACAGAATGTCTCTTATAATCTAAAGAAATGTAGTTAGAATTAATAGTAAAATCTTGCCAGATTGCTATATACAAGAACACCATATAGGGAAAAAAAAAGAATTTACATTCAACAAAAAATAAGAAAGCATAATTTTAAAAATTATGTTATTTACAAGAGCAAAATATAAGGTACCTGAAAGCAACTATAACAAATAATACGTCAGGTCTCTATAAAAAATATTTCATAACTTGAGTTAAATGTTATGAAAATCTCCAAATAAGTAGGAAAAGAGGTCAAATCTCTCAGTAAAAGGACAATATCATAAAGATGACAATTCTCCAAATTCATATTTAAATGTATTATAATTTCAATAAAAGACTTTAGAAGCTTATTATAAAATGTATACAGAAGAAGAAAGAACCAATAACCAAAACTTTAATAAAGATAGAGGTAAATATTAAGAGACTTGTTCAACCTGATATCAAAACTCATAAAACAATAATGAAGGCAATTTAGTATTGCCACAAGAACAGAAAAATAAACTGCAGAACAAAATTTAAAAGCTCAGAAACAGACTCATATATAGAGAGAAAGTTGCCACATAACAGAGCTAACACAAATCCACAATCTCTGGCATAAACACTGAATAAATTACATTTGGCTAATAGATTATACATACGGAAATAAAATGAAATTGAACCTTAACTCACACTCCACAACCAAAACTCAATTGCAGATGCGTTAGGATATAAGAGAATATCATTATGACTTTGGGATAGGCAAAGGAGATTTGAACAAGCCATGAAAATTGAACTATAAAGAAAAGATTGAAAAATCTGACATTATAATTAAGAGCCAAAAAAGCTACCATACAATGGTAAAACAGACAAACAAGTCCACAATCAGAAAATGTTTGCAATGCATTAAATTAAATTAAATTTAAAAATCCTAAGAGCCAATAATTTAACAGAAAATCAACAAAAGATATGAACAGGCATTTCAGAGTTGGCAGAAGATAAAATGCATGAAATGTATAAAAATATGGTTCATTATTGTTAATCAAGAAAATATAAATTATGACACCAATAAGATTTCAAACCTAGACATTAGCAAATGTGTAGTAAGTCGGACAATCTCAAACATGTTAGGATCAGCTACAACAGGAACTATCATATGCTGCTAATGGACACGCAAACTACTCTGGAAAACGACATAGTATTGCCTTACAAATTTGAAATGCACCTGTTCTGTGACCAATTTCATTCCTAGGAATATACACCAAAGGCACCTTGTACCTGAGTACCAAAAGACAACACAAGAAGTCCACAGCATCATTATAATATCAAAAAATACAGAAATAACCCATCAGAAAGAAAATGGGTGTGCAGCAAAGGAAACTGTCAAGAACCTCAACAGAGAGCCTACAGAGTGGGAGAAGATTTTTGCCAGTTACTCTGCAGATAGAGGTCTAATATCTAGGATATACAAACAACTCAAGAAAATCACAACCAAGAAAACAAATAACCCAATTAAAAAATGGGCAAAGGATCTAAATAGACACTTCACAGAAGAAGAAATACAAATGGCCAATAAGTGTATGAGGAAATGTTCAACATCATTAGCAATCAGAGAGATGCAAATCAAAACTACCTTGAGATTTCACCTAACTCCAATCAGAATGGCAATCATCAAAAACATGAACAACACCTGCTGGTGAGGATGTGGACAAGTGGGAACGCTAATACATTGTTGGTGGGACTGCAAACTAGTGCAACCACTTTGGAAAACAGTATGGAAGATCCTCAGATGAATTTTGGGCCAGTTTGGGCAATTTAGGGAGATCTTGCTTCAAAATAAAACCTAAAAAGTGCTGAGGATATAGCTTAGCAGCAGAGCATGCTTGAGTTCAATTCTCAGTACCACAAAAATAAGGAAAAAAGGGATTTAGGTTAGTTTTGTTCTAAGGTCAGTTTTACCACTGACTTGAAGGATTTTTATGAGAATTAACAGGCTTTTTGCCTTTAATCATACTGTTTTTATAAAATTAAAACTCAGAGCCACAATAGAAAAACAATTGGAATTAATTTGCATGTATGTCCTTTATAGATTTTATGAAATTATATATCAAAGGTAATAGCATTTTTAAGTAATAAAAACTGTTTTCTCTTTAAAAATAATATTAAAAAGCTCTCAAAACTACTTAAACTTTTGGATTTTTTTTCCTTGAGCCTTATGATGGGTTATAATTAAATTGTTTTTTAAAGAATATTATGCTAACTAGGGAGAAAATAGTAAACAAAAGCATCTTCGGATAAATAAGAGAGACCAGTAAATTAGTGGAAAGGGTTTGAGGAAGGGGGGTGGGAAGGAAAAGGAGGCTCGATGAAGGAAACAGTTCAAATAATGCTGTGTCCGTGTATGAAGGTATCTGCCAATCTCACTAACATATACGGGAGGGCAGAGAAGGGGATGGGATTCAGAGGGAACCACACCAAGTGTTGTGTACATGTGTGTTGGTGTCACTTTGAACCTCACTATAATGTATAACTACAATGCACCAATAAAAGCATATCAAGAAAATAATTAAAAATAAAAATGAATAAAATTAAAAAGATACCACATTGGTAGAATTGCAAATTAGAATGACTTCACTGGAAAGCAATTTGGGTGTTGCATATAAAAGCCTTCCTATAAATACACAAAAATCTACTCATAAAGATATCTATTACATCATTATTTATGATTAAAAACAGGAAAAGTATATATAAAGGAATATTTTCCAATCACTAATTAAAAATACTATTTTGAGACATATTTAATGACAAGGAAACACAGACACTTCAAGCAAAAAATAAATACACAATACAAAATCAAGATGATTATTTCCTACTTCTGTTAACATATCTGAAAGTAATATATGGGATACAGTGAAGGAAACACAACAAAATGGTATTAACCAATAGGCTCTGAGTGGTGCACTTTCAGGTCACTTTCTTTCCTGACCTCCTCCTGTGTTTTACAATATTTCCATTGGACATGTATTATTTTAACAACCAGGTCCTTCAGAACCAAGACACAGCAAGCAGCACAGTAAATGAATGCATTCTGGATTTCATGGATCACAAGTGTTGTTTTCTACTATTTTAGAATGTATGGTATAATACAAAATTCAAATTCTGAAGTTTTTGCTCTAGATACTATTAGATGACTCTGTCTGAGTGAAATATGATAGCGAAATTCCTTTCCAGAACAAAGAATAAAACATAATTAGCTAAAGAGCTGCATTTCCTGAAGAATTTTCTCATATCATCAAGGCAAAAAAGAAAGAAAAAAAAAAGGAATTAAAGTACTTAAGGTTTATTACTGAAGTGAGCAAAACACCACCAAAATTTACATAGTTAGTGTTTACTTTATAAGGAAAAAATCAAGACAGGGAGAGAAGGCAGAAAGCTCAATGGTTCCCCAATCAAGAAAACTGTCTTACATGCTTCTGATACTGCACCATAAAACATGCCTTTAACATAAAACAAGATTCTTGATTTATTGTTCTTGAACTTAATATTTCCCAGGACTTCTCTGCTTCTCTTTCATATATACATATATGGTATAAATTATTAAAATAATTTCTAAAATAACCTGCAACTCAAAACTATTTTAATAACAGAGGGAATAGGTGAGGAGACAAAAACAAGTTTCATAAAGGAAACGTTCAGACTTCCAAAGAAAAACGCTATTAATTTCTAGCTATAGTAATAATATTTGAAACAGATGTCTATCTACTTTCAAATCCAAACTGGATCATGGTTTACACAGTTTAATAAAACTTTAATTAAGGTTCTGCAACAGTGTAAACTGATCATGTCCTGCAACCAAACACTAGTTTAATATTAGCATCTCTCCTAGCACCAGCAATGCTAAAGTTAACCAGGCCTTTCAGAATTCATCCAAGGGAGAATGTCATTCAAAGTAATGAAAATATACAATTCATTCTCTTCTTTCATTACACAAACTTTTTCTTAGAAGCATTTAAAATAGAAATGGAAGGATCCCAAACTGAATAACTAGGAAAGGAAATAACTTTGTTTCTAAGAAGTTCTTATTTCTAATCAGACATATATTTTAAAGTGAACATTTGTGACCTAAAATTTTTTTCAATTGGAAACATTTTGTAAGAAACTAATTTCTCATTAAAATCGATCAATTAGCTTTGTAAGTTTTAGTAGAATAATCTCCTGTATCCTGGTAAAGTAAGCGGAATGTCAAGGCCATGTAAAGATATTTAACATAGAGGACAAGAAGAAACATTTATTGAATTATGTGCTGGGTACAGTTCCAAGTACTTGGTTTAATTCCTATGGCATCCTGGCTCAGTAGGTGCTCTTAGTCTCATTTTCCAAGTGAGGACATTGAGTGGCAAGGTCAGAATACAAACCCCAGCATGAGTTTTCAAAGTCCACTATAGCTATAGTCAAAATAAAAATGAAATTTTTTTCCCTATTTTATAGCCACTTCTCACATATTTTCAAAATCATAATTTCCAAAATTACAAGAAAATCAAGGTTAGAATTCATATGAAAGCCACTCAACACTGACCAAACATCTTTCAAATTTTATTTTCTATATTGTGAAACAGATAGAAAAACAGAAGACAGTTTATGGCATTCCATACAGTTAAAACTGTAAGGCTGGAAGTACTCTAATATCTCAGGAAACTAGTCATTACAAATAGATACCGTGCAGAGGACAGAAGAGAAGAGAGCACAGTCAAAGGAAGGGAGAGATCGAGTCAAGGGCAGTGTGATTAACAAAATATTTTCTAGAAGTAAAATTATGAATCTGGCAAGTAAGAAGACTATTAGAACTATAAAAGTTCATGAATAAAATTATACTTTTGGGGCATAAAGTTATCAAATTATTTAGTCCATTTTCAATCTAATTTCCAAGAGTTCCTATAAAAGGGACATTCCTTACCCTGCTTTACATTTTCTCATCTCTGATTCAAGGGTTTCATGAACCCTAATCTATATGCTATCGACCAAAACACTTTCAGTATTTCCTAAGAATTCCATTTTTTCCCATTGTTCTTATATATGAGAAAGAAAAAAATGCAAAACAAGCAACTCAATTTAGTGGAGGCTTCCTGTTTTAGATTAACAGCAAATGCTCCAAGATGAATTTTTAGGGACTTTGATGATTTGTCTTCTCAATTACATTTTAGTTAGATTGATAAGGGTAATTTTCTTGTTGACACATACTGACATACTGTGGAGAAAGACTGAACAGAAGCATGCTAGGATTCAAATTTGTTATAGATAATCTAGGAAATACCACTGAGATCCCCACATATATAAAAATAATAGAGTTGACTGCTGTATGAAAATATAGTCTCTTCAAAGGAAATTACTAATCAACTTGAAAATAAGAAGATATCAAATTTCCCAATCACTCTGAATTACATTATAAGGTGAAACTGCAATACACCAATAAAAATGTATGTATTTATATATATATTATATATTACCTTTATAATATATATATACACAGCTATCAAATTTCCCAGATGTTTTTAAGGAAGTCTGAACTTTTAACCAATCCTAGAATGATATGAGAAAAGAATATTTCAGGAAAAGAACAGAATGGGCATTAACTTTTGAAAAAGAAAACCAGTTTAACTATACAACATTTAACCCTAGCTCAGTCTTTCTTTATATTAAAAAAGGTTTCAAAAGAGCATATGTGTTATGAGAAGTCAAAGGAACAAAGGTAACAAATAAGGCACATGGAGATAAACTGTCCCTACTGATTGATGAAAAGTCACAATTACAGAAACTAATTGATTATATACCTGGAGAGTTGTGCATATTTTGCCTCTCTTAAAAGGAGTCATTATAAGCCAGTTCAATCAACAGGAAACTGAATCTGGCTACTGAACAAAATATTTTCAACAACTGCGTTAAAGTTCTGAGAAAGTCATTCCAAGAAATGAAAACAACACTGATTGTGGCAGAATTATTTCGCACTAACCCAAATTCTCTTACTACCCTCAAAGAGTTTATCAGAGTATGTAAATGGGACACAGTATAATTACTTGATTTGTAAGTATCAGTCTCTAATAAAGAACTATAAAATCTTCATTGATAATGTTTGATAGTGACTTGAGTAGTAAACACATACTTTGGACTCTGAAATTTCAAAAATCACCAGAAGAAAAAATACAATTAAAAAAAAAATCAATGATGCTTGTTATAAAGAAACTACCATCATACTACAATTCCCAACCAAGATAAAATTTGCCCATTTAGATTACAGAATCACAGAATTGCTGAGTTACAAGGACCCAAGGGAGTTTGGCCAATCTCATTTTATGTGATAAACTTGAGGTTCCAGAACTAATTACGACCTTTTCTGCTTCCCAGTTATGTGCTCTTTTCAACATACTATTTGATTTCCTCCCCTGAAAGAACAAGAGGTAAAATGCTAAAAGAACAATAAATGTACTGAAACATAGTCCTCTAGCATATCCATTACCGTGATGAGAAATTACAAAAGAAGGGTTATTTGACCTGAGAAATGAGAACACAAAGATGATTTGAATTATATGAGATTATGAAAGTTAAAGTAAAAAATAATCAACTAGTCCTTCCTTATTATATGGTTTCATAATAAAATTATAAAGGGTCATTCAATGATTTAAATGGCAGGTAAAATTAGAACAAATAAAAGGAAATACCCTTGACAAGCATAACGAGCCTCAAGAATACACAAGGTCACTGAACAGGTCTCATCACTAAACCCAGTAACATGATTTTAAAATAAGCTGGATCATTAGTGAAGAAAATATCTGATTATTTATGTTCAACATAAATACAATTTTCCATAATGGAAAAATTGTATTTTGGAATATAAGGAGTAAAGAAGCTCTCTATTTGTTACAAATTACACTATAATTTAGCATGTTTTTGCAATATTTATATGTTTATACTCCTTTGGAAAATCAAATGGCAATTAATGAATTACTAAAAACATATTTTGATTTGATATGTACATGGGATCTTAGTATTAATTTGTTTTTCAATGCTTGGTATTGGGGATAGAATCTTGGGCTTCACTCATAATAGGCAAGTTTTCTACTATAGCTATATCCTTCTCACTGTGAAATATTTCAAATGTTAAGTTTTAAAACGCAAAACTGCCATTTTACCCTTTGTGATGAAATGCATTTTTAGCCTTACTTTCCCCATAGAAAAAAATACATGTTAATCTGGTTATTTTATTAACTATTCCTTTTTTAATTCTATAACTCTGTCTCAACTAAACTCCACTGCCAGAGTCAAAATGGCCCCACTGCATTTTGTTCTGAAAATAATAACAACAATATTATACTTAAAACACAGTGGGCATTTCTTGTAGAAAAGACGTGAATATAGGAAACAAACTGACTGGCAGGCACTGGCAGCTTCGGCAGGTTGCAAACCAGCCTGGAAAAGGCTGCAGTAACTTCATTTTCATCCACTCTGGCACATTCTGATGGCCCTGTCACAGATGTGCGCTAGCAGCATTTCAATATTAGAGAAAACTTAGTATAAGAGTTACAGATGAAGCCAGGCATGGTGGCACATGCCTGAAATCCCAGTACTTGGGAGGCTGAGACAGAATGATCACAGGTTCATGACCAGCCCCAGTAACTTAGTGAGGCCCTGTTTCAAAATAAAAAATAAAATAGGGCTGGGGGTATACCTCAGAAGTAGTACATCCCTGGACTCAATACCAAATACCAAAAAAGAAAAAAAGAAAAAAAAGAAAGCAAGAAAAGAATTACAGATGAAAACCTCTCTTAAACAAGAGTAAGGGGGAGGATAAAGCCTTTAAAGTGTTTATCCTGCTTTTAGTACATATCCTCTGGTCCCTTTCAACAATTTACCATCAGCTCTTTGTCAAACCATACAATTAGGTATATGTGCTGGTGCTTCCTTTGAAGTAATTTTTTTAATGTTAAAAATGTCATTTCAGATAAACTGATCAATTTCAAATTGTTCCTTCTCCATCTTCCACCCTTCTACTCTTGACAAATTACCTGAGCTATCCGATGTCCCAAACTCACTTAGATGTCATTATAGTTAACCTATGTTAAATGTCCCTCATATCTAGCTATCCCTCCAACATATACCACACACACAATGTGAGGATCAAATGTAAAGTGAGTTTTAGTAAAGGTGTGGTGATTTTGCTCTAAAATAAAATAAATCACTACTAGTACTCTCTGTGTAGAAATGCTATGTAAGTGAAATGAAAAGGAAAAAAGGGAAGATTGCATTATGTAAAGTTCAAAATATAGTTTTCCAAAAATTTTTAACATTTTCCCTCTTTAACCATTGTTCTTCTCAGGATAGATCAGCAACTCAAGTCTCTTCTTGATAGCTCTTTGTCAACCTTTCTCTGCTCTAACAGCACCTTTACACATAATCACCACCTCATACAGTGGTGATAAACAAGTCTCTTTCTTGCCTCCTGAGTGCTAGTTATCTCTGTATCATAAATAATCAACATCTGGCTCTAACCAGCCTTCAACATGTACTAATCAATTCAGCAGTAGAGCTTCCTACATAGGAGTCCAGAATTCACACCTGCTAAATCTCACTGTGCTTTCCATTCCCTCATCTGAAATGAGAAGACAACTACTGTCTTCAATGAAGCAGGCTTACACACTGCCAGGAACACAGGAAAGACAAACACAGTAGCCTCTTTTTTTTTTTTTCCTGCTTATATATAATTGCATTTCAACTATCCACAGTAATGCTAAATTTCATGTCTTTCATCCACAGTCTTTTAAGTTTCCCTAATTTGGTGTTATAATTGCTTCTTAGCGATCTGGCAAATCTGTAATGTCTATATATGTTAAAGCATAAGGTCACTGAGCATTTAGCAAACATAATCATGGGGGGGCTAGCTTTGATTCTTTTTCAGGGGTAATCATGTCTCTGCAAATTAAGAACTATGCAGAGCCTCCAGGGAGAAGAAATCAGTCAATATAATCCACTCGTGGTTTGTTTGTTTGTTTGTTTGTAGCCCTTGACAAGGAATTAGCACAAAAGCTAAAGAACTGAGTCATCATAGGATTAGATGAACCTTTACTGGAGAAACAAAGAGTGAAAAAAAGACAAAAGGCATTACTTTGGCAGGAAAACTACAAATAGGGAAGGTGCTGGATGTGGTCTTACTTAACATCTTTATAAATGATGTAGAAAAGGAAATGTAGATTAAATTTTCCAGGTCTACAAGAGATACTAAGATTTTCCAGTATGTGAAATGCCAAGTCAATGGGATAACCTGCAAGATTTCCAAAACTTTATGAGTTACTAGGGAGAAAACGTCAAATAAGATTCAATAGGAAAACTATAGAGTGACTGTACTTCTCAGGATAATGAGCTTTAGTTGTCATAAAAAGTGTCTAAAAGTCACCTCTGGGATGCTGCATTAATATGTGTCTGGAGCCAAAAAGCTAACAATGGCACGGACATCACTTGAGAACAGAAAATGTGGTTCTCATCTTATTTAAAGCCAGTATTCAGGCTGAGGATTTATCTCAGTAGTAGAGCACTTGTCTAGCATAGGCAGTCCCTGGGTTCCATCTCCAGCACTGCAAAAACCAAAAACAGAGTTGGTCTCCACTTGAAATATCCTGCATGGCTCTATTCTAACATAGCTACCACTCCAAAAATATCTGCTTCTGAAAAAAATAAGTATAACCCCGCTTTCCCCAAAATAAGAAGAAAAAGGGAAGGCAAATTAGAAACTGAGAAAAATCCAAGCAAATAAAATGAGCAAGCAGACCACAGGACAGCCATATTAAGAAAAATAATCAAGGTCAGCTTGCTTTCCATCTGGAAAGGTAAAGGCTACAATGAACCACAAGGAAGATCACACCTACCCACACTGGACCATGATGGACAGGATGGATGAGGCCGACACAGAGCTAAGGCTTTGTTGCCATACTGCAACGAGGATATCCACTTTGGTTGAGAAACAAAATATAAAGCCAAAAAAATTAGACAAGGTGAAAAAAATACTAATCGGTTCCAGGAAGAAAGCAGAGAGTTTCCTTAATGACAGATCACTGTGGTTCAGATTAAGGAAAATTAAATATTAAAAAGAGATAATACTAATATTTGTGTGAATGGGGGAGGATGTTGGGGGTTGAACCCAGGGGCATTCTACCTCTGAATTATACCATAGCCCTATTTTTTTTTTTTTTTTAATTTTGACTAGGATATCACCAGGTTGCTGAAGCAAGTCTCAAACCTGGAATCTTCCTGTCTCAGCCTCCCAAGTACTGGGATAAAAGCATGTGCCACCAGGTCTGGCTGATACTACTAATTTTTAAAAGTAAAATTATGGGCCAGTCGTGGTGGTACACGCTTGTAATCCCAGCATTTGGGAAGCTGAGACCGGAGGATCTGGGTTCACCCCCAGCCTCAGCTACCTACCTACCCAGGCATTCTGCAACTTAGTGAGACCCTGTTTCAAAATAAAGAATAAAAAATAGGGCTGGAGGTATAGCTTGGAGGTAGAATGCCCCTGAGTTCAATCCCCAGTACCGCAAAAAAAAAAAAAGTAAAATTACAGAACACCAATCCTAGGCCTGATGGCATCATAAAGACGGAATAATAGAATCAACCTGACAGTTCATAAATGATCTCAATGACTTCTCATTTTCTTTTCCATATTCAGACTATTTATTTTTTGGTAATATATCATCTGTGAATTTAAACATCTATCCCGTTAGAACAAGACTTTATTATCTCTTTGACATGCTTTGATTTACAGTATGGCACCAAATTCATCCGTATTGCATAAATATTTAATAATTCCATTTGTAAGAGACATTATTCACAAGCTAAAGATGTAAAATATTATTGTTGAACTGCATTATACCTTTCAGGTTTAGGAGAGATGAGCCAAAAAAGGAATTTATAGCCTCATACTAAATCAGGGTACATGCTAGTAAGTTGGAAGAAAAAAATGTAAGAATGGATAATAACTTCCAAACCACAAGTATAAATGCATGAAATTTCAAATAAAGTAGGACCTAAAAAGGTTTTGATGAAAACATATATAAGGTAATTAGATTTTTATATATCAAAGACATTGTATAAAGGAATGAAAACTGTATAAATCCAAAAACTATCTAGAACATATTTTATATGATATATGTCCATGCCATTGTTCACTTCTTTGGCCATAGGAACACATTTCTGTAAAAGTTTAAAACATGGACATTTCATAAAAACATCTTGAGAGAAATTACATAATAAAAAGTGATTTCATAAAAAATTCAAATACATCTTGCTGCTATTAGTTTATAATATTATTAAAACATTTTAAGAGTATGACTACAAAATGCTAAACCATCATTCCAAATTACACTATGTTAGTCAAAACTCCAATCAGAAAGTGCTGTAGCTAGAAAGAGAATCCTCTAGGTGTTCAGGACAGAAATTAGTATGTTTTCATTCTATCTGGTTCATGGAAAAGGAACTACTAGAAAACATTCTCAAATCAAAAGGGGGGGGGGGAGAGGCTGGTCGTGATGGTGCATGCTTGTAATCCCAGCATTTGGGAGGCTGAGACCGGAGGATCCGGGTTCGCGGCCAGCCTCAGCTACCTAGTGAGGCACTCTGCAACTTAGTGAGACCCTGTTTCAAAATAAAGAATAAAAAATAGGACTGGGGGTATAGCTCGGAGGTAGAATGCCCCTGAGTTCAATCCCTAGTACCGCAAAAAAAAAAAAAAAAAGTAGGGGGATGGGGGAGAAGGCATAGTGGGGAGATAGATAGGAAGAAAATGCAAATGGGCATTTATTTATTCTAGCATTTAGTGGGAAAGATAGATGCAATTCTGGAATTCGCTTGTGGTACATAAAGCAAAGACTTAAAAAAAAAATTAAAGGAGGTTAGTAGCCAGGCGTATTGGTGCATACCTGTAATTCTAGTATTTGGGAAGCTAAGACTGGAGAATCAAAGGTTCGAAGCTATTCTCAGCAACTTAGCAAGTCTCTGTTTCAGAATAAGAAATAAAAAGTACTGGGAGTGTAGCTCGAAGATAGAATGCCCCTAGGATCAATTCCCAATAACACACACACACACACACACACACACACACACACACACACACACACGCGCGCGCGCACACACACTAGTTTTGTCTTTAAAACTGCTAGATCTGTATATTCAAGAAATAGAGGTATAGGGATTGTTAGTCCTTATACCAAGCATACAAAATATATCCCATGCTACTGATAAAATAGATGTTTCATAGCTAAAAACCTTGGAAATTGAGTTTTCAAAGCAATTTTCAATTTCTTCATGACTTTTTAAAACAGCAGACTGCAATTCAAAGAGAATGCAGACAATGCACTGCACTAAATCTCTGATGGGCCTGAAATACAGAACATTTCAAGGCAATCTATCTAGATACTTGGTGTTACCTGCTAGTTTTCTAAACAATCGCAACAAACCAGTTTTTATTAGTATAGGTGCCAAAAGTTATATAAAACATTTTTTGGAAGAAGTTAATTTATATATGGCTATTTATCTTTAACAAATATGCCACAGAATGATAAAATGTTAAGCTTAGATAATTTTATTACGTTTTAGAATTTAAAACTCCAGCACATGTTCTTTCATAACTATGCATAATTATGGGGTAGGAAATGCCTAATTTGCCTACAAAACTCACAAGGGTTTGAGGACTGAAGCATGGAGTGTGACAGGTCCATTGAGAATTGCTAAGAAAACATAATCAAACATAAATGGTAGAGAATACAAAGATCGTTTTCCTAATTGGTTCCAGAAACAGCTCCTAGGTAAATTTCTCTGAAAAGCTAATTTAATTCAATTAAACAACGCAATATGGTTTTCCTCTTCAGAGAGGGTTAAAATATTTTTGTTTGCTACAGATGTTAAAGAGAAGTATTTAAAGGTGTGGCTGATTTAATCTTGAGTGAGATGAAGATTTGAAGTCATTGAATCGGAACTTTTGAATGAAAAGCAGCTTATTGAGCAAGACTACTTTGTGACAGAATCCATAGTTTATAAAGTACACAAAGTAAAATCTCACAGCAATTAGTATGTTTAAAAGCTTTATGTGATGTACTGACACATGAATTCATCATTATTTCCTTCTGAAAATTAGAGAACAACACACTGAGAGACCATATGTATTCCCCATATTGGTGTATTATTAGAATCCTGCCTTCACCATGCAACAGAAGGAACAGATTTATCACTGAAAGATTAAACAATCCATTAAATGTATGTGGGAATAATTCCAGTTACCCTGAATCTCTCTCCCTAGTTCATCTCAACCTTATATAAGTTCATTCACAGTCACTCAGGATGAGTCAGAAAGGCCTCCGCAGCAGCCTGGTCATGGATTCTTCTGAGCCCATCTGGCTGTTGGCTTGCACACTGAAATGAGTCATAAAAACGAAGCAACCTGAGGTCACCTACTCCAGGTCTTTTACACAGCACTGCCAACTGCTTACCAGGTGGTTCTAATTTCCGAGAAGACTTAAAATGAGGGAGCAACTCATTCTACATACACCATTTTATTTTCATATTGTCTCTGGCTTCAGAATTTGGTGAGGAAGGAAGGAAGCTCTTTTGAAATGTAGATTACCAATCATATGAAGGCCAGAAATCACTGCATGTCTTGGATGGAGACTATGATATCAATAAAGTCAAGTGAAAAAGGACATACAACCACATTATTTTTCCCAAAGGGGAAAAAAAAAACCACCCCAAATGTTAATAGTGGCTATTTCTGTATGGTAAAAGAGTAATTTTATTTGTTAGAGTTCTCTATGCTTCCCAAATTTTCTCCGATGAATATGTATTCTTTATAATTAGAAAAAAATAACATTAGCTTTTTGAAAACAGTATATGCTGTCACTCTTGTGCTCATTGAGCTGCAGAGGTCCAGCGAACACTAACATGGATAGCGGCTGAGAGTCTTTCTCCAGGTAAAGAAGAAAAATATTCATGTACACCTTAAAAAGAAAAAGTGCTTTAAAAAAATAGAAACCGGGTTCCTATTCTATCAGTGAAACTTGACTAAGAACAAGTCCTAGCAATAAGAACGGTCTCTTCCTTTCAGGATTAATAGACTGGTGAAAATGTTTATCAACTATTTGCACCAATTTTTCCCCCAAAGTGTGTTCAGAAGAACATCAGTCCAATGATCATGCAGGGGAAAAATGCAAGCCCCATGGTCAAATACTCTTTAGGGACTGTCACAAGGCACACTAGTATTATAAAGGCTCAGAAAAGTTTGCAGTGTAAAAGCTTCAGCAGATTTCAGATTTCTCTGATGATTTATTTACTTGCTCTTCAAATACTTCTGTGGGTGTCCTATCTGCCTGTAATTGTTTTGGACACTTCACACTCACTCCTGTAGTCTTCAAAGAGCTCTAGGAGGTAAACACTATTATTGTTATTTCCATTTTACAGATGAGGAAGCAGACACAGAAGGTTCAGTAACTTGCCCAAGCTCCCACAGCCAGGAAGTAGCAGAGCCAAGATTCAAACCCAGACAGTGGACCCCCAGAGTGCGCACAGGTGAGCTCTCCCAGGGTGGCACACCTTGCATTCCACAAAACCACCATCCATGAAAAAGCAAAGGCAATCAGGCAATCGAGGCAAACATACTGCTTGTTATAGGTGAATCGTTTATCTGGATTAGTCAAATAGTTCCTATTACCTCAAACCCCAATTTTTCACTTATTATACAATAAGGCAGAAATAACTAGCAATGGTGTTAGGCCTAAGAAATTCTAGAATGTAATGATTAAACTAGAAATTGGATTAAATTGTTTTCTGTCTCTACTATCATTTAGTTAATTTTTTTTAGAGATAAAAATCCAAAGGAATTTTGATGAAATAAATATGTATATGGCTTAAGCAATAAACAGTCAGACTCAAGAGCCTCATAAGTTCCGTAAGTTATTTGTGTGGTGGTATTTTTGTGGAATTGAATTTTCTTCTTCATGCCTTTCAAATTTTTTAAATCCTAATGTAAATATCACCAGCAGGGAGATAAGGAACCTTGTGATCCTTATCAGATTATACATTAAATGTTTTAAACTGCACATGTGGATTTAACAGTGTTACCAATGCATAGTTAAATGAAAAATACAGTAAACAAAATAGTACCTATAATCTTTGTTTGAAAATACATAATACACCATTTTAAGGGATATGTATACATACATATCAAACCATTAATTTTAGAAAATGATGTGAAGCGATTTATTTTCTTAAGGTTTATCTGTAATTTTGAATTTGCCTGCCAAGAAAATGTATTGTATGTGTCACTGGGAAAAGCTTTTAAAATTTATATATTAACAGCTTGCATAATAGAAGCAGATTAATGAGAGCCATGTAGGTATGTCCCCGACTGAGATGCTTGTGATCTCACCCAAATGATAATCTCTTCAATCTCTCTTCCACCAACCCTTTCTCTTCGATCAACCCTGTTTACTTTCTCTTTATCTTCAATCAAAAAATATGATTTGTAAACATTATTTTTGTGGTCTATTTCCTGCTCCCTCCCCAATTCACATCCCTAATTAGGGCAAAGAGCTGCGCTTTGTATCCACAAGGCCTAACATAGTGCCTGGTTCTAAACAGTGACTCTGTAAAGATGCACAGTGTGAATGGATGAATGAAAGAGTGGATGAAGCCAAGTACATGTGTAGAAGGTAAGAAGATTAAGCCAGTAAACTGATTGACTAGTATTTATATAACAACAACTTAAGTGCACAGGCCATTGTACCATGGAAAGAAGCATATAGGTTGAGATGGAAAGCAGACCCCAACTCTTATCTATATAAGACTCCACAAAGGAAGAGGCTTTGGGAGCTGAAGTCAACAGAAAATGTGACCTTAACTGATACAGCTCCTGATAAATTCAGTAGAGTTTATTTGTAAACAACAATTTAGTAAGTTGTGGGCAGGACTGTGAAAGAATCCTAAGGAAAGTGCAATAAATCAAGGTAGGTAAAAGCAAAGGCGTTATCTCAGAGATCCTGGGATCTGAAAGAAGACAGTTAGAGGCTACCCTGGGAGAAGCACTGACTTCCAGTGCAAAGAGGCAGGCAGCACAAGTCTATCTAGCAGGAAAGGAGTCAAGAGAATAAATACCTCCCCTCCACACCCTCCCTCTACTCTCCTGCTGGGCTCCCCAGTGACCTAAGTCATCTGGAAATCAGGGTGGCTCATCTAAGTTATCTTTCTGGGCAGAAAACAGGAGGAACCAGGGCTGAGAGTAGACCTGAAGAAACAAACAGTAGATATTTGACATCAAAGCCAAAGGGAATAATGTACAGAATTTTGGCAAAATGGGGTAAGAGAGAATGAGTTGATAAGCATACACAGAAGGGACGCTAAGCTAACTGAAAAAGATCAAAAGAAACAGTGGAAGAAAATTACTATATAAAAATCAGATGATGCCCAATTGTTTGCAACCTGGTTAGAGCACTGCACTCTAGTCTATAAGAAGAAGGATTTTAGGATAATCTCTCAGCATGTGAACTATTATAGATAAATGTGTAATGGACAATAGCAGAATAGTAGCTTGTTCCCAGAAAAAAAATGATAATTTACCTCTTATAGAGGATTGTAAAGTGTATTAGATAGATAAGACTTACTGATTTCTATCCAAAGATTAATTTAGACAAAGGCACCATCATTACGGACTTTCTTGGAATTATATTAGAATCATTAATCATCAAATTAACTAGCGACAGATGTTTCTGTACTTGAGTCCATATCTATAAAAGTGACTAAAACGTTTATCTCTAGACAGCCAGGCAAGAAATGTTGTAAAGATACATACTGGATTGCATCTTTTTCCTTTCGTCAATAAGTAAATAAAATTTCCGGAAAAAAAAATATATTTCCAAACTTGCTACTTAATATCTTTTTCAATTTTTTAAAATTAAAAAAAAAATTTTTGTGGAACTGGTGATTGAACCCTGGGGCATTCTATCTCTGAGCTATACTCCCCGTCCTATTTTATCGTTTTATTTTGAAACAGGGTCTCACTAAGTTGCTGAGGCTGGCCTTGAACCTGTGATTCTTCTGTCTCACCCTCCCAAGTACTGGAATTACAGGCATTTGCCACCACACCTGGCTACTTAATATCTTCTAAAGCTGCATCCATATGCTTTTTGAAAGACAGGAAAAATAAAATCAGCTGAATTAAAGATCCAACAGCATTCCACAACTCTTTACTGAATGCCTACTAGGGTCTAGCACTTTGAAAACCTCTGTGATTTAATAGTGGGCAAAAATCCTGATTCAATAATGTGGACTTAAAGAAGCACCCAAACTTTAAAAAGTTGTGGGCTATACAGTAATGACACTCCAACCCAATTAGAGAAATTCTGTCTTGCTTCTTTTCCTCTGTACTCAGACACAGACCTTCCCTAAAATGCAGTAAAGAGATGTTAGCTCAAGTTTGCTCTCAAGACTGCTTTTCTAAAATAACCAAGCATCCCACTGCAGTGCAGCTATCATCTCTGGCCCTAAGAACAAGCCACACTTCATGGATTCCCACAGCAAAGAGTCCAAGAGGTATCTGAAGGAAGATAAGGTTAAATTTGGGAATTGTGTAGATGCTGAGCTCTGATGCTTAAAAGTAACTACTGAATCAGTGAATGGCTACCATGTAAATCAAGGGGAAAAAAAAAAAACATTCAACTCAGTGAGTCTCCTTCTCAGTGATAAGAACAATGTCTCATCAATCTCCCTGGGTCCCACCCACCCTTGGCCAAACTCTCAGCTACATCATTTTCCTAGCCGGCCACCTCATCACACTCCAGACACTCTTGCTCACACTACAGACAGACATGCTAAGTCATATCTATTCACGTCTCTGTTTAAAATCCTCCAGAGTATTCAATGAAAGGTCCTGTGAATTCAATGCATACTTTATATCCTGGGCCTGGCAACTGCCCTGACCTCACTCCAGCCACTTCCCCTAATTACTTATGTCCAACCACCCTGGCCAGCGTATACTCAGCTCCTTCTGCCAGCACGTTGCCCCAGATCTTCGTGAGGCTGGCTTTGTTGCTATCAGGAATGTCCTTAGAGAGGTTTTCCTTGACCACCCTGTGTAAAGTAGCCCAGTCACTTGTCACATCACCTGGTCTAGTTTCTTTGTGGCAGTTTTCACTACTGGAAATGGTCTTACTCATATGATTGCTTATAGTTCATTGTGTTTCCACTCTCTAGAATTCAAGGTCAATGACAGCAAGGAGTTTGTGTCCCTTAGGGATGCAGTCTCCCCACAGCATATAACGGTGCCAGGCAAAGAGTATAAATTCAAAATTGTAGTAAAAATTAATATAACTAGGATATTAGTGAATACCCTAAGAATCATGAAATTAAATTATTTCCTGGTGTAAATTTTGTGTCATCACTCTTTATCTTTCTATCTTCCTACTACAGATGAACTTAAAAATAGAATTAACATCAAAATGTCCCTCTTGTCCACTCTTGAATCTTCATATGTTTCTCAAGACTCTATCCTGAAAAAGCTCTATTTCCCTTCAATTTCAACTTATTAATTCAATGGAAATGCCTTTTAAATTTACAGTTCTAGCCCTGGCTCCTCTCTTCCCTGCATTCTGCCTTACCTTGATATATCACAGCACTACTTCAATTTCCACCATCACAATTCAGCAAATGGAAACCTGAAATTAGTGTCTCTCAAATAAAATCAGTTTTCTCTTCTACTCTTAATACTTTTACCAACCATCTTCCAAGTACCCATATTTAAAAACTAAATATTATCTTGATTATGAAGTTCAAGAACTGGAAAAGAGACTGGAGAAGATCAAGTGAAGTGGTCTTCAAGCTGTTTTGAAAGTTATGTTGGCTTTTTTTCAAATAAAAGTTTACAGAGAAGATGATATAAAACACAGATGAATTTGCAGTTGTTCTTAGTTAAACCAATGGTTTCTGGAGGGGGAAAACAAAACTTCAGAAATACCTTAATCTGGTCCAATCTTTTTTCTCTTCTCTCCACCAACCTTCAACACACATAAAAAGTTACAGAAAAGAAAACCTAAGTCCAAAGAGCTTATTCTTTGCAGGTAGAAATCATTCTTTTGCTCAAGATCACACTGAGGACCCAGAGCAATGCCTATCACATAAAAGCAACTTAGAAGCCAATGTCTGAAAGATAAAGTGCTACCTCCATGCATATGTGTCACAAGTGACTATCACTTATTACAAGATGATATATTCATGGGTTTTACCAGCTGGAATGAAAAGGAATCTTTGGAGTTAAGCTTTAACTGTTAGCTTCTAATTATAGACACACTTATCCACTTCTAGTGAATTGAAAGAAAGCACATGAAAGTCCAAGAAAAAGAAATGTGGCACAAAGAAGATATGCAAGGACTCAATTCCAGAACTGGGGGTGTAGCTCAGTGGTAGAGCTTTTGCCCAGCATGCAAGAAGCCCTGGATTCAATTCCCAGAACCTCAAAAAACAAAACAACAAGGACTCAATTCTCAATTAATTCCACAGCCAACATGGCTTCCCTGTCTCTATTTAAGCATGGTTTTCACACTCTTTGGGCTTCGTGCTCTTTGTCTTGACTATCAGTACGTGTGTAAAGATGCTCTCTAAAACTCTTTTATGTCTCAGTCTATTACTTCATGCTAATATACTTCTCTTCACCCATTGCATCTACCAAGCATCAGTATCACAAGTCAGAGACCAACTTAAAGAGGACCAATTGCCCTTCAAGAAGTTCTTGGAGTATCTATCATATCTCAGGCAGTATGCTGGGCATCTGAAATTCAGAAAAAAAAAATTTAAAAAGAGGGAAAGAGAATACTATATCACCCCAGTGAGCTAAAAGTTCAAAATAGAAAGTTAACTATGGAAAGCTACGCACACAGTCCTACAAGCAGAGCATTGAGAAGAGGTGCACCCAGAAGCGGAGAGGTGGAGACAGGGTGCTTAGGAAAATGAGGAAAGGCTTGGCTAGGTTGGAATGGATAGTTGGCTTTAGATATGGATGATAAATATGAATGGGGTACTCAGGAAGAGTTGGAGGCAGGGAGGAGCTATACCCAGGAAGACCTAACCACGTTTTAAACTGCCTTATATTTTTAAGCAAATAATAATAAAATCAGCATGTACTGTAATAAAAATACTTTATCAGGCTGTCTCACACAGTTTTCAAAGTTTATGAGGAAAAAATTAAGTCGGTTTCCCTTTAATAAATATTATTTAACAACTGGAACATTTTGAGAGACATATGAACACGCCATGAGTAGTGGTAGCACGTCACTCAGGGACAATAATCTAACAGGGAGTTTCAGACAGCCATGCCTGGACTAAACGCTGGGCAGCACCTGGCAGACAAGGTGGCAAAGTCCCTATAAATAGTGATGATTCACTAACATGACATAAATCAAGATTTTTAACTCACCAAAAACTAACATTTTGATTTAAAATCACAAATCAGGGCCATTAAAATTCATCAGCAGCCCCTAGCACATGAGTAATGAGATCATATCAACTTCTATCATGTGACCAAAAGGAAAAGGTGGTTTTCTAAATGGTAATTCAGATTGGACAAATAACACACTGTATCAAGTTTTGTAGCCCTAGGCCATATTTTGCTAAAAACAAAGGTACATTATGCATGAGTCAAGAAAACAGCGAAAATCAGAGCAATTAATTTCCCAGCTATGTTTCTCATAAAAAGGCCATCGCTACTATGATTTGCTTACAACGAACTTTTTTTTCACCGCACAATGATCTAAGTGTGTAATAGCTTGCATATTTCACTAAGATGTAATATCCTTCAAAACATCCTAATAATGAGAGTTTTCCAAAGAAATTATTGATCCCTGGAATGTCTCATGTTTTAAAATTACTGACAAATCCTTTCCTATTTTCTTTGCAGTTAGAAATAATTCTTCTTGATAACTAGGGTGTAAAGAGGTATAAAAGTACAAAGGCAGAATATTTTCTTAAATAGGAATGTCTCAGTTGACATAGGATATTTCCCATAACCTTCCCAAAACAATGATTAGGAAAGTTGTCACTAGGATCCTAAAAATATATGTAAGAAAACAGAGATTAGTTGGCACTGATTTAATATTTCAAGAGGTTTCCATGAAGTGTTTTTTCAACTTATTTTCAAATACTCTTCGACTGAACCCTCTCATTACTGGTAGGAGGCCTTTGGTGTTTCCAGAATTCAGGAAACTTTCCTCAGGTGGTTCTCCTTCACGACAGGTATGTCTGGAACATTCTCTTTGTATACTGGAGGCAGTTACAAATGCTCTCTTCTGTTTTCTTTCACTGGCACCTTTGTGGCTGCTCAGAATCACTGACCTCACCTTGGTGGAAGGTGGCTTGGAAAAGAGCAGTTCCTAATCACGCCAGAAAACTGCAGTGTTCCCATCCAGGACCGAAGCCAAGGACCCAGTCTCAGGCTGCAGTGGCCAGGGTCGAAAGGAGGAAGCCACCCACCGCACCCCGCACCGCACGACTTCCAAAGGGTCTTCTCTAATGTCTGGATCTCTCACTGCACAAGGCAGAGGGAAATAACGTGGACAGACTCAGGGTCCAGGAGTGAGGATGGGCGCCGAGAGCCAGATAGGGGAGAAAGGAGACCCAACAAGACAGGGAGCAGAAAGTCTGGCTCTAAATGAGCTAGACCCAGAGAGTGTGGGAGACGCTGGGAAGAAGACCAAGAGGGAAGGACACACTGGGAGAGACTTGAAGAAGGGACCGGGAAAGGCAAGACAGATGAGTGGAAGGGAAGAGAGATGGAGGGAGTGGAGAGAGGAAAAACAATAAAAAAGAGGATGGAGGAAGCGGAGACAGTGGAAGAGAGAAGCCAGAGACCTAGGGAAAGAGGCAAAGGACTGAGGTGGAGCCAAGTCCCGGGCGCCCAGACCTAGCCGGGGCGCACTTTCTGGCTTCTGCGGGTCTGCGTCCCTGGCGGCGACCGAGGCAGGTGGTTCGGCACTGAGCGGAGCCGGGCTCCCGTGGGTCGCGCCCTGGCCACCCAGCGCCCCCAGTCCGCCGGGCTCCCTCCCCTGTCCCGGATTCCGCGATTGGCCCCATCCTTCCCTCGGCGCGCAGGTCCAGGCTCCCGCCGGGGCGCGTCCCCTGGTCCCCGGCTCCACGGGACTGGCCGAGCGCCTGTGCACAAAGCCCCGGCCGCCCAGATCCCGCCCGATCCCGCGCTCCGTCCTGCTCCGAGCTGCCGCCGCCCTGCACCGCCCCCGGCGCTGCCCCCCGGCCCGCCAGCCCCGCGCGGGATGCACCGCCACGCGCTCCGCGCCTCCCGCTCACCGCGCCGCCCGCACGCGTCCTCGCCGCCCGCGCAGCCCGCCGCAGCCGCGCCGTCAACTTCTGGCCGCCGCCGCCGCCGCGGGACTCTTTTTTTTTTTTTTTTTTTTCCTCTTGCTCCTCGGCTGCCTCTGGAATTTTTTTTCACTTGCCCTCTCCAGCTCCCACTAGTGATTGGAGACTGAGAGCCAAGTACTTAGCGGAGGGATTACACTGCTCGACGCACTTGGAGCGGCCCCAGCGCCGCCGCTGGTGAGAGCCGCGAGCGGACCCGCGCCGCCGCTGGGCTGCGCTGCCCGGGGCTCCGGACCCCCGGACCCCCAGGCTCGACCCGGGCTCAGACTTCAGTCCGAAAGGCTTTCTTGGTTTCCAAGAAAGGGTTCGCCCGCACCTCTAAGGTCCGAGGAACAAAAACTCGTGGAAGCGCTGCACGCTGCGAGCTGCAAGGGGTTCCCAAAGAAGACATAGTGCAGCGAATCGCACATTTCCACGCCAAAGAAGCTTCTGAGAAGTTCCCCAAACGTTGGTTACACACCTCGTAAAAAACAGACATGCACATCAGACTCTGCAAGCAGTTGCAGGTGGGGGGTTTTGGAGACCTGGAAGCATATAGTTGGCTTCCTAGGAAAATGAAATATTTCCTTTCTACAGATATTTTGAAGGTATACACAAACGAAAACCAAACAAGAATGACTAAACGTTCTTTTCATTTGCATTTGATGACATTTCGCAATTAGTGGTGTTTACTTTGGACAAGCGTATCACATCTTTGCTTTGTGGTCTCCTTGCTAAGTCTGTAAGTGTTGAAACACCTCAAGGGGTAAATATAACCTAAGGTGGTTCACGGTCTTTCAGGGGATTTGGAGAGAATAGTTCACCTCTGTAAAACCAGCCATTTTGCCAGCTCTATTGCCCAGGGAGCTATCGCATGACTTCCAAATATCTTTTCCTCCTAATGCCTTTCAGCTGCCCGCCTTCCTCCATAATTTATTTCCTCCTTTGGTAAAATTTTCTTCTTCCAAATATATAGATAAGCTCTCTCCGGTCACACCATCAAGTGTGTGATTTATGTAATTTCTTAGCAAAATTTCACTCTGAAGCAGCTTTTTTTCTTATTTTATTCATAACTATTTCAATTAACTTTTCAGTTCTTAACCTGCTGTCTTATTTCAACTCTTCTCTACTTTTTAAGTATTCCTATTAAATCTTTTAAAGTTAGACATTAAATGTGATTTTGCACTTAATAAGAAGACAGATTCAGCCGGGCGTGGTGGTGCACGCTTGTTATCCCAGCATTTGGGAGGCTGAGACCGGAGGATCCAGGTTCACGGCCAGCCTCAGCTACCTAGTGAGGCACTCGGCAACTTAGGGAGACCCGGTTTCAAAATAAAGAAGAAAAAAATAGGGCTGGGGGTGTAGTTCCGAGGTAGAATGCCCCTGAGTTCAATCCCCAGTACCGCAAAAAATAAATAAATAAATAAGAAGAAGACAGATTCGATTGACTGTAAACTTACTTCATGCAACTCTCACTTAGAACAGGTGGTGCTCCTGATCTTTATTGACATGGAAAATGTGCACACGTTTATCTTATAAAGGCAACGTTAGGGTCCCCAGCAAAGTTTATTCGCTCCATAATGTATCAGTGTTGTGGTCCCTAGGGCCAAACTAGAAGAAAAAAGTTCAATCGAAAATTTTCAAAACAAGAGAAATCAGCTGTAGGCATCACCTCACCCCCTTTAGTCAACCCTAGTTCTAGTTCCATGTGCTCATTGCCCCAAGAGCTGCAAGGTAGAAGTCACCTGTCTTACTATCACCCCAAGTCCTTCCTGCTAGTCCCACTCCCTCTTTTCCTCCCTTTCCATCTCTCTCTTCTTTCAAAACTAAAGACTCTAACCACCTAAATTACCTCCTTTTGGACCCCAATCAAATTTCCCATCATCTAGCATTAACTAGGTTTAAAAAAGAAAGAAATCTCATTGACTTTATCCCTTCTACTTAGTGAATGATGAGTAAGGTTTATTTTACAGATTCATATTCTGCCTTAGATTTTCTCACAAACTGCAGTGAAATAATTTAGACATTATAGGATAAAATATCTTAGAAATCCAAATCAGAGAGAAAAAGTCTGTAGGGAGAGAGAGAGAGAGAGAGAGAG
>PVLC010002557.1:0-30000 GCA_004027655.1 Graphiurus murinus
CCTTCCTTCCTTCCTTCCTTCCTTCCTTCCTTCCTTCCTTCCTTCCTTCCTTCCTCTTCCTTCTTTTTCCCTCCCTCCCTTCCTCCCCCTCCCTTTCTCCCTCCTTCTTTCTCCCTCTCTCTTCTTCCTTCCTTCCCTTCTTAGAAAAAGTCACATTTATTCAATAATGATTTGAGAAATAAAGTTTTATGTCTTCGGTTCCTAATCTAAGTGGTAGTAGTGTTACTTAGACGCTAGACATGGCCTGCACATTAAATTTAATCATTGGAACTCCAACAAATTAATGAAATAGACAACACATTGAGGCTTTTTCAGGAAGAGAGTGCTATGTATTTAATTTCAAGCATTTCTTGACGGTCCTAAGGAATTGGCCAGTGTGTGTTTATTAACTGTGTTTCTTTTAGCTCTGACATCAAGAAAACTGTGTTAAGATGGGTTGAACAGTCTAGGCCAACAGAATGGAGTCCAGCACAGGTTCAGCAGCCTACACCAGTGAGCCACAAGAGGAGGCAGTTCACCTACTCACCCTCGGATATTTGGCAATGTTTGGAGAGACTTTTGTTTGTTGCAACCAAAAGGGTGCTACTGGCACCAAATGAGTAGAGCCTGGTGGTGTTGCTAAATGTCCCGCAACAAGCAAAACATACCCCACAACAAAGGAGTGTTGGGCCCAGGAGGACACTAGTGCTGAAGCAGAGAGGCTGGCTAGGGGCCCGAGATTCCTCCTCCCACTGTGACCTGATGCCATGAACTCTCTGGTGTTTGACTGGCATTATTCAGCCAGGCATGACCTTGTGGTCACCAACCTGATATTTTCTAGGAAGCCAGCCTGGTAGGAGGACCTGGATTCTTTCTTCAAATTGTAGGAATGGAGTGACTGACACAGAAGCAGCCCTGGAAGGTGCCGAGCTTGCTTAGATAGGTCAAGACGATGACCATGCAGGAAATCTGCTCTGTCCTCTGGGTTTGCATCCTGGCGGGTTCCTCCCTGAGATAATCAATCCCCCTAAGGAGGCCCGGCTGCTTCCCAGGGATGTACAACTAGTAAGCTGTAGTACCAGAGGGCAACTCTCAAGACATCCAGCTTGCTACGCCCACAGGTCCCTGAGAATAATATTTATAATCCACAGTCTCTGTTCTACTTATTACACTTATAAGAAATGTGTGAGATTTCAAAGTATTTCATGTTTTTTATTTATATATTTATTTACATATTAATTAATTAATTAATTTTGTGGTAGTGGGGACTTAACCCAGGGCATTCTACCTCTGAGCTACACCTCCAGTCCTATTTTTTATTCTTTATTTTGAATCATCGTCTCACATCTCACTAAGTTGTGGAGAATCTCACTAAGTAGCTGAGGCTGGCCACAAACCTGGATCCTCTGGTCTCAGTCTCTCATGTACTGGGACTACAAGCATGCACCATGTGGGCTACCAAGCCTGGCTATTTAATGTTTTTTTTTTTGTTTTGTTTTGTTTTGTTTAATGTAGTCTCCACAATCCAGCTCAGGCAGGATTTGGGGGAGTGTTCACTATGCTTCAGCCCTTGTGGCATCTTTGTGACCCTGCAGAGGTGGTTTTGATGGAATCGGTTCTCAACTCTGGCTTCTCCACACTGGTTATATTTAGCAAAACTGTTTTGCTATTCACTTTGAAAGCTTGCCGTCTTTGAAATTGTATTCCTCCTCGGAGAGATGTGTACCTTCTTACCCTTAATGACTGAGACTCCCTAGCGAGCCCTGTGAGTTTTATATTCAGAGAAAATTGTATTTGCCACATTTACTTTAAATGATGAATCTTCTTGTGTCTATTTCCCAAAGCATTAACGCCAGAGATAGACTTTACGAAAACCAAACAGAGGAGGCGAATGATAGAGAAGGAGGTCTCCATGTTCTTCGTCATCGACAGCCTTTATTTTAGAGCCTGATCAGCATCACAGGAATTGACACTGTCTAGGTAAACACAAACTGTTAGATGGACCTCCCAACAGATTGCTGGTTTCTCTGACCTATGGACAAAAGAAAAGAAAAGAAAAAAAAAAACTGTGCATAAACAACTGGCTCATTTGTGAAAAGACAGGCTGATGGAGAATGAATATTCCTTAGTCATGGCTGGGCTCTTCATGTCCAGATGCTCTGAAATAGTTTTTTTTCAGTACTGGGGATTGAACTCAGAGGCATTCTACCTCCGAGCTATACCCCCAGCCCCATTTTTTACTTCTTATTTTTTGAAACAAGGTCTCATTAAGTTGCAGAGTGCCTCACTAGGTAGCTGAGGCTGGCTGTGAACCTGGATCCTCTGGTTTCAGCCTTCCAAATGCTGGGATTACAAGTGTGTGTCACCACGCCCGGCTCTGAAATAGTTTTAAAGAGGCAGGAATGACTTCTTCTGGGGCAGTTGACCAAATTACTAAGTTAAAGATTTCAGGTTGTGAATAGCACTTAGGGTAAAAGATTTTTATTTGGGTTCATGATATTATGAAATTAAAAATTGCCATATATTCTGTGAAACTGGCCACATTTTTGAGTTTTGATGCATGGGGTGAGGAGCAGGGTGCCATACTTTGAGGATGGGCTCAGCTAGCTGGAGGTCAAGTTGGCAACATGTGTTAAGTATAAAAATGCATATATTCTAGCACTCAGCAATCCATGTCTTCATATCTACCACAGGGCAAAGTCGTACACATGCAAGAAGAATCATAAAACAATGTATGGTCTTTAAAGCAAGAATGGTCAAAAGTTAAAAAAGAAAAGAAAAGATCTCACAGGACACAGGGCAGAATCTAAGAATTATCTTTAATTCATACATGTCCCTCACCTTTGACACCCAGTTTATTGTCGATGTAGTTAAAACATGAAAAGTTAAAACATTTAAAAGATGTAGTTAAAACATGAAAAGAAAACTGAAAAATATTACGTAGCATCTTAAAAGAAAGTGAAGTATAATCATATATTGTAAAATCAGCCAATTCTCAAAGCAATTTCTTGAATGGCAAAAGAAAATTATTGATGATGTTGTGAAATTCTAATTAAGATAAAAGACATCTCTGTTTTTGCAGCAGTACATATGTTTATACATGAATGTATCAGGAATGCCTAGAAATCAGCCCTCCATACCAGGGTCCTTGGCTTCTTCTGAGAAAGAATGATGCTGAGTGGAATTCAGGAACGGGTCCAGGAAGAAGCTGCAGCGATGAGGAGTAAGCACCCTACAGACACGCGGGAACAGCCTTCCAGAAACAGCAAGAATAAGGACCACCTGCAGCAGGGCAACACAATAGCCAGCGCGCACGAAATGACGGAGGCAACCACAGAGGAAGAGGCGGTCGGCAGGCGAGAAAGCAGGAGCCCCTAGACTGGAGAGCAAGGACTCTGAAATTAATGCAACAGAACCTGTGGGAGAGTTCCAAGCTTGTTTGGCTGAGGTTTGTGATTTGGTTTACAATTTCCGAGAGATAGTTCTCAAGGATGCTCAGAGGTGGGGACGGGGAGGCTGGCTGGCCATTGGCCGGCTACAGGCAGGAGGGTATGGTGGATTGTATGAGGGCTCAGCCCTGGACGGGGAGCAGAAAACATCCTGGGAACAAACCGAACAGCTGCAAAGACATTGAAGGCGATCTTATGTGAAAGGCGAGGGAGGGGAGGGAAGGAAGGTATCCAGGACTCTGCCTGAGTATCTGGGTAAATGCTGGTTCAGGTGACAGAGGTGGGCACTGCACAAGGTCAACATCTGCCCTGGGTCTTGGTGCACTGTGGATTTCAGCTGCTTGTTATATAGCTGCCTGCGTTGGAAACTAATAAGAGGAACTCGGTCCAGCAGAAGATATTTTGCCATTACTGGTGAAATTAAAAATAAAGTTAGAGAATTTTAAAATAAAGATTTAATATGGAAATGATTATTCAAATGCAAATCTACCTGACTGTTTTATTTGTTTGTTTGTGTTTCTGGCATGGCTGCTTGGATGACAAGGCACATCAAATGTCTCCGTCTCCTGGTTGTCTCTGGAAAGTGGTTGCATTCTCTTTGTGGAGGTCAGAAGTGATGCATACATATTTTTAACCCTGGGAGCCACTGCGTCCTTAAAAGAAAGCAGGTGGAACATTGGTGCAGCAAAGAAAAAACCCTGCCTATTCAAATCTCCTTACTCCCCAACAGCTTATTAATGAGCCACCAGGTACTTCTGAGATAATCAACGCATTAGTAGACAAATTAGGTACAGAAAATGAGGTAAATAATGTTTTAATTATTTGCAGAGGTTACCTTGGGTCTGTGCCAAACCCAAACATGTAAGAACACTTTTTGTTAAATAAGCCCAATATATTTCACAGGGGTTAGCATAATTGTGTGCGGATGATTGCTTAAAGAACAATAAAGTAAAATTAATCACAGTGATTATCAATTATATTAAAGGTAGAAAAATGAAAAAAAAATGTGCCTACAAATAAAAAATATCTTAGAGTTAAGAGTCACTTTTGAAATCTCTTCTGTGATACTCTTTTTCTTGGGAACATTCTCACTTTACCTAAAACTCTTCTTTATACCCTTCATTAAGTGAAAAGGCCAACATATTTCTAGAAGAAAATTTTAAAGTGACGAGGGTGACACAGCTTCATGCCTGCGTGTGCATTCATGGCCATGCTTTAAATTCGAGATCCCATCTGTGGCTTAAGTGAAGCAGGAACTTTCCAGGGCTGCACCAGAAGATCACTTATTCAAGTGTTTACAGAGCAAGAGCAGGGAAACCATGTGATGATTCAGAAATAGTGATCACCCAGTAGGCAATAGGATGCCAATGTGGAAATGGGGAAAGATCGGTCCAGGGGTGACGGCTCAGGATGCTGAGCTCCTAGGACTCTGGATTCCAGCGGTGGCCACCTGACCTCAGGGCTCAGGCAGCTGTGGGGGTATGGGGGTGGGAATGATCTTTAAAGCAGCTTCTGTAGAAGACCATCTCTCCTTGGAAAATTCACAGCAATTTAACGGAACTAGGGCCATTTGTTTCAAAGCAAGATAAATCCCAAGTGTAAAGGAAATCAGAAAAGGAGGTTATCCCAGAAAGTTCCTGGGTGGGGCTTGGGTGCACCTCCCTGAGTTCTGCTCACCTCACCATCCTCCCCCCCACCCTTGCTGAGGACACTGCCTCCCTCAATCCTGAACCTACACACCTTGGACAGAGCCTTCTGCAGACAGCCAGCACTCCCTTTCTAAGTAAATGAGCATGGAGCCAGAGTGTGGTGGCACACACTTGTCATCCCAGTACTTCCCAGAAGAGACAGGAGGATTACTGGTTTGAGGTCAATCTCAGCAATTTAGAGAGACCCTTAGAAACCTAAGAGAGAGACCCTGTTTCCAAATTAAAAATACAAAGGGCTGGGGTTGTAGCTCAGAGATAGAATGCCCCTGGGTTCAATCGCTATTACCAAAAGACAAATGAACTTGAGTAGGTGTTGGTTTTAACTTTCTCTGTGGAGACTGATAAATAAGTTGCATTTGTTTTGCTTATACAGCAAAGTATAATTTGTGTATTCATTTTATATTTCAAAATAACCTGTATTTTTTGATAGGCAAAATAAAATGGATTGCCAATGTATTTGATTCAAATAAATAATTTTAAGGCACATGGTTTTTAAAATTTCATTTATTTCTTCCCATATACCTTATATCTTCAATTGGGACCAACCTTTGTGAGCCAAAACTTTTCCTAAATAATTTTGATGCATTGCATTCAGGATATGTAAATTCTGCAGAATATTAATTCATATCAGATCATTTTAGTCTTAAACATCACCAGAGAAGAATTATCCAATAAATGAACCAAGGCAGGACATTTGTCTCTTCAATCTGAAAGCTGTGTAAGTCATCAGCATTTCCTTGAAAGTACCAAGGAAACAGGATTTTAACCCTCCCACTCACACATCTGACCACAGAAATACAATAAAGGAAGGTCATAATAGATTATTAGCTAATTGTTATTACATGTCTGACGATAGGCAGATCAATAGTTGACCTCATATCCGTGTTGATTTTTACTCACCAAGAAAACAGCAAAGGAAAAGAGAGACACAGGAGATAAAACCCAGCGATTTACACATCCCAGGATACACAGAGACATTTTAGTCTTTCGGGTGCCAGTAAAATTATGGAGTATCCGATAATAGCTATACCTGGTGCTTTCTTTGACTGATGAGAACTCAAAAAGAAAAAGACAGAAAGATTAAGAAGACCTTAAAATCCATATGACTATATAAAGCTGTCTTATTTACAAACATGGCAGACTGCCACCAGCCAGGCCGGCCACCCCAGCGAACCTCAAAGCAAGGATGCAAGCCTCTGGCCCTGAAAACCCAGGGAGATTTTTAAATGAAATTAATTAATGGAAGGAACGCAACAGAAAAGTAGGAACCGTCTTTTTCCTGAAGGTCGTCCTTCCAGCAAATAAAACGGAGGAGTTGATAATGGTCTGCTTCTCCCACACCAAGAGCCGTTAATGCAAGCAATCTTTCTCTTTCTGTTTTTCTTGTGAATTCAAATCCAAAGTCACTTACACTTTTGCCCCACATAAAGGGAAAGTCTTAGAACTCATAAATATGATGGTCACATATTTTCCTAGAAATAAATGAAGAACCCGTACTCTACGGGAACACACTTTGTGCTAACAATATCCGTGTCTTTCCAAGTACAGTCTTTACCTTGGCCACTTTCTTGGCATAAGGCCTGGAAACTTTTATCCAATATAATAAAGTGAAATGATGTTTCTTCCATTGAAAGGCTTTGGGTTACAAGAATGACTAATTAACCAGAGTTAATATTGAGTCCATCCCTTTATTTGCTCTAACATCACCGGTGTCCCCAACTACAGCATGAAGACCTGCTGCTGGCCCTTAGCTGAGTTCCTGTTTAGATGATGCTGGAGAAAGGAAAAGAAGAGAAGAGAAGAGAAGAGAAGAGAAGAGAAGAGAAGAGAAGAGAGGAGAGAAGAAAGGAGTGGAGATAAAATAAAAGAAAGGAGGAGAGGAAAGAGGAAGAGAAGAGAAGGAAAAAAAGGGAAGGGAAGGAGAGAGTAGAAGAGAGAAGAGGAGAATGGAGGGGAGGGGAGGAGAGAGAAGAGAAGAGACAAGACAAGACAGAGAAAGAGAAGCAATACAGAGGGAGGGAAGGAAGAAAGGGTGCTCTGGAAAGCTTAGTTCCTATTACTACAAAATAATCATCAGTCTTCAAGTAGTGTTCCAGTTTCAAGAGGGTACTGAAGTGTGAGCATTTCTCTTAGAATTAGGAGAACTCCAGATGATGAGAAAAGTGGGGAAGTGCCACACTTCAGGAAAATCTGACATCAAAACTGAAATCAGAATTGTAAAGACATTCTATAAGACAAGGCTTTTTATACAAATGTACTACCAGTGAGTTCTCCATTTCTGGTCAAAGACAGCTTTAATTATTTTTTTAAATGGTTGTTTTGCGGCCTAGAGTATTCTTTTTAAGGCCAATTGCCCCAAGCCTAATGGGAGGCGAACAGGGTTCCATTTGGCTAATTCCCCAGACTGCTGGGTCCTGCCAGAGACAACCAGCACTGAGTGACAAATGAAACGGGGTTCACACAAAGCTTAATACTTCCCTGGTTCTCATTTGTCACTTCGGGAGAGTCAGAGTTGTTCTCTCTGCCTTTCAAAAGATGCTTAGCGTCTATTCCCTGACTCTTACCTGAAGTGAATCATGAATCAGAGGCCAGCTCAGGGTTCCATTATTTTTTTAATTTTTTTATTGGTGCATTGTAATCATACATCTTTGTTAGGTACAAGCTGGTAAAGGTATACGTGCACATATTTCTCATTTAACCCTTGCCCAATTCTCGTCCCACTCCCTCGCCCTCCCTTCTTCTCAAGTTCAGTTTAGTGATTGACTTTGATATGTTTGTGAAAGTACATCATGTGCATTAAGGTGCCCCCCCCATCACCTTCAGTTAAGTCACTTTCTTTGCTCATGTAACGTTTCTTCTTCTTTATCTGGAGTCCCTCTTATGACCCACTTTCTCCCTGGCTTCCATATATCAGGAAGAGCATAGGATTCTTTTCTTTTTGTGACTAACTTATCTCACTTAGCATACTGTTTTCCAGTTCCATCCATTTCCCTGCAAATAACATGATTTTGTTCTTTATGGCTGAGTAAAATTCCACTGTGTACATATCCCATAGTTTTGTAATCCATTCATCTGTTTATGCACATTTTGGCTGGTTCCATAGTTTGGCAGTTGTGAATTGTGTGGCTATAAACATAGATACACATGCATGGATCTGGTAGTTTGGCTTCCATTCTTTTGGGGGTTTCATTATAAATCTCAGAAAAACAGGTTCCCACACACCTAGAGGCTTCTGGGTATCAAGAGTTTAAGGCCAGTGACTAGGCCGGTAGGGGAACCCTCTTCCTGTACATATGGGCTTTAGTATGTCTTCGATCAGCTGTCCAAAATGCTTATGAAAATGTGTGTTGGATTAAAAATATAAAAGAACAGTTGACTCTTTAGTGCTAACAATCCTCTAGTCAAAAATGAGCGATTTTTTTTTCCACTGGACAACTAAGAAAGTTTCACCAAGAAAGAGATGTATTAAGAACAAAAAATAAGCCTGTAATCCCAGTTCTTGAGAAGCTGAGACAGAAAGATCACAGGTTCCAGGCCAACCTCAGCAACTTAGGGAGGCCCTGAGCAATTTAGTGAGACCCTGCTTCAAAAATCAATTAATTACTAATTAATTGAAAAGGTTGGGGGTGTGAGTCAGAGGTAGAATGCTCCTAGGTTCAATCCCCAGTATCAAAAAGAAAAAGAAAATTAAAAAAGGACATATAAGTAAGACAAGATCAAACAAAGTGGTTTCTATGACCTGCCTTGCTTCATGTCTGTGTTTGGTGATTACTCTGAGCAGAGATAAGGCCCTGACTCTCCGATGGGACTCACTAGGGTGCTAAGTGAGGCTTGGGACTCTGCACCATTCCCTTTATTTCTTCTTTGTTGCATCTCCTTCTGATTTAGGATAGATCTGCTTCTGCCTCTACATCTGCAAGGCCAGCTCGGTGGAGAAGCCCACAGAGCTGTTTGCGGTTTGCTGGAGCTGAGAAATCAACAGCAAATTAAGACCAAGTGCTGACTGCATGCCTGGGAGTCTTTTTATAGATGCGCTGTCGGGATGCACACCACTGAAGCAAGCCCTTTGAAAGCTCTTCACTTGTATATCTTCCAGAAAGCTGGATGAGGAGTCCTCTTCTACTAAGACTGTGCTCGGGTACATACCGTTGACATATGGTCAGTACGGATGACACAATTGCACAAGCATGCTAGTGTACCTCGGAGCTGGCCTCCCTTTATGTGGGGACGGTTAGCTTGGAGCACAGGATCGCCCCCTAAGATGAAGGGGAGAATGCCCCTGATCTCCAACAGGAGACACTTTGATCCGCTCCTGATCCCGCCCAGTTTGAAAAGAGTTGTCTCTGAGTTCCGTCTCCTCTATCCAGGTGTTTCCCAGGCAGAGGATAGAAATTGGTCCTCTGGCCTCCGCTTGCTGAAAGAAACCCACAGACTAGCAACATCCTCGTAATTAATTGCAACACCATCGTTTGGGTGTCTGGGGCTTTGGCAATCTCCAGATGATTTTCGACAAGTGACCCCATCTACTTCTTACAGCACCCATCACACGCGGTGTGGGCGTTTTGTGGTGGAGAGCTGGAGTCTCAGAGATACGGGGACTGGCTGCAGGTGATGGGTATGGAGAAGTCGCACACAGGACCAGGACTGTTTCCAACACTGGGACCAGCCCTTGCTTGGTCATTCAGGGTACCCCATCCAGAATTGATGTTGCCATGGAAACCTGTGAAGGTGGTTGAAAGTGCAGGAAGAAATAGCCTATGTCCCTCTTTCAGGAGAGGAATAGGTCAGGTGAAGAACATTCTAAATATTCTAAATGCCTAAGCATGAATTTCGCATAAGGAGATGGTTTCGATTATAACTTGTGAGACATTGTCCTTCCTGATTAGACAGTTGCCACTTACATGAGACAAATCTTGGCATTTCCCAATGAAATTAAATTATTATTTTTTGTTCACCCAAACTTCTGCCTTCTCCATTAAGTCTCTGGAAAAGTACCGCAAAGATGATTCTAGTAGAAGGAGCCGGGTGGAGCCACGGGAATAATCCTGTGCGGAGGATTTATTTTTATTATTTTTCTTCCTTCACACTGTTTTAGTGGATTTCATTTTGAATTTTGAGAAGAATATTTTAGATATTATAATTTTACTGTCACATTAAAAGCAATCTTTTCTCAGTAATGAGGTCTACAGTTTCTCATATAAAACATTTGTTGGGCTTGAGGTGGAGCTTAGTGGTAGAGCGCCTAGTATGTATGAAGCCTGGGTTAAAAACAAAACAAGCAGGGTATGGTGGTGCAAGCTTGTTATCCCAGTACTTGGGAGGCTGAGACCAGAGGATCTGGGTTCGCAGCCAGCCTCAGCTATTTAGTGTGGCCCTCTGCAACTTAGTGAGACCCTTTTTCAAAAAATAAAGAATAAAAAATAGGGCTGGGGGTATAGCTCAGAGGTAGAATGTCCCTGAGTTCAACCCTCAGTACAAAAAAAAAATTGTCTTTAAGAATATTCTATTTTTTTTTTTTTTTAGATACTGGAGATTGAACTCAGGGGCATTCTACCTCCGAGCTATACCCCCAGCCCTATTTTTTATTCTTTATTTTGAAACAGGGTCTCACTAAGTTGTGGAATGCCTCACTAGTTAGCTGAGGCTGGCCGCAAACCCGGATCCTCCGGTCTCAGTCTCCCAAATGCTGGGATTACAAGCGTGCGCCACCACGCCTGGCTTCTATTATTTTTTTAGTGATGTTTCATTTGAAGTGTCTTGAGCCCCAATAAGCTGACAAAAGAAAAAATAAGACACACCTGTAACAATTCTAGAATGTTAGTAAAATTATGAAAAAATACACCTAAGTCGTCAAGAAGTAAGACGAAGGATATATGCGTTGTTCATTGAGTTATCTCAGCTACTTCTGACCCGTCTTGATGTTTTTGCAATTTGGATGACTACAACACTATCGTAAGGAAGAAAAGTGACTGCCTATTCTTACACTTTATTTTACATGATAGGTTTGCATCTGTCTACTACGCAGTATGTTTCTTATAAAAATCAAAGATGGCTGAGAGCCAGTGGGTGTACAGTGGCTTTACTAAAAGTTGCGGTAATTAAGGAGGTATTAATGACGTTAGACTCCTGAGGAGCTCTGCCGAGAACTATGATGTGCACAGGCCCCGGTAAGCTAGCTGGAGCTGACATGGGAAGCGGGGTTCACAAGGTATCACCCGCCCAAGAAGGTGCACTGAAAACCAACCATATGCAGAAAAGTAATCAGAGCACCTCAATTCCTATTTTTTTGAAAACAAAACAACTTGACGCAGGTAAGCCCGAGTCCTTTTCATTTTAAATATAAGGCGCCTACCCCGTGTTTTTTTCATTTATTCATCTGTTGATGGACACCTGGGCTGCTTCCATGATGTGACTATTAGGAATTGTGCTGCTATCAATGTGATGGTTTCAGCAGCTTTTTTACCAAGACATCCTGGGCACCGTGTTAGCGCTTTCCCTCCTTTCCTCCAACCTCCCGAGCACAGACACCGCCCTCAGCAGCCTTGAGGACTCTCTATCTGGCTCTGTGTTGCTTTCCTTTACTATTCTTGTTCCTGTGAATTCTCTGAGGACAAGGTCTGTAGCTCGGTGATTTTTTTTTTTTTTCTTCTTGGTACTGAAGATGAATCCAGGGATGCTCTTCCCCGGAGCAGCTGCACCAGCTGCACCCCCAGCCTTCTTAATTTTTATTTTGAAACAGAGTCTCACCAAGTTTCTGAAGCTGGCCTCAAACCTGCGATCCTCCTGTCTCAGCCTCCCAAGCTTGGGATTACAGGAGCACCGACAGTGCCTGACTCTGTGATTCTTGATTCGCACGCAGTCCTTGTGGTCAAGCTTTAAGTATATAATTGTTAAGTACATGTAGAAGAAGAGAACAAAGATACTTCTGAAAAAAATAAACTCCCCGTAATATACTTAATTATTAAGCATGACAACATTACATGTACGGGACAGTATTTCTGGAAGGTCCTTTAGACAAAAACAATATAAAAATTCATGTAAGAGGAAGTCATCATCTTTGGGCAGTTTAATCTTGTCAGAAGAGAGACTGTGTCGGAAAAATAGGTATTTTATAATACAAAAGAGCCTTCTTTTTTTGTTATTGTTAGTAGGGATAAAAAAAAATGCCCAATGCTAAGATTGTTGTTTGATTTGGCATGGAGAGTTTTCTCATTGTGTCAAAATAAAACATTATTGTTTGGGATGTTTTCTTATCTTGATGTTCAACAGACTGACTTTGAATTCTGTAAGGGCCATTATATTATCATTTTATTTCTTAATGTACACGAGTTACCTGATTTATCCTCTGCAGGGATAATGAGGAGATTTTCATACTGAATAAAAATGATTTGCATTGGCAAGGGAAGAAAAAAAATGCCCATCCAATGTAGGAAAATTGGGGGGGGGGGGACAGTGGACACTTTCATTCTTGTGTTTCCAAGGGTCTGTTTTACAGGAATGGCAGTGGACCAGGATAAATTCACCAGAGGCTACATGACAAGCTTCTATTTTTCTTCAATTAAGTCATTATAAGAACCTGCTCCTGAGGTTCAAGCCAGAAGGGACCGGGATGTTGACATCTTTTGGATTTCCAAGGGCTCTCTCCTTGGCTCTGAGCAGGGCTGGTTCTCCTCTCCAAGCTGCCTGCCTCCTCTGTAGGTGGAGGGCTACAGCTTCTCTGGAGCCCACAGGAGCCTCCAGCTCTGGGAGCGGCCAGATGCTTCATGACCATCTCATGGGCCTGCTGGACCAAGGATATAACTACTGAATTTTGCCCCCTTTAACATGTGACTCCTCTGTCCTCTCTTCCAGAAGTGTATGGTTTGAAATTAAAAAAAAAAAAAATACGCTTCTATAGAACCCATTGGTCAAGAGAAAATCTCAAGAGAATTAATGTAAAAATGCAGCCTGGTGACAGTTAGGGGATCCAGTTGCAGTGGCCCAGAGAGGGTGACCTGGAACACTAGGTATTTACTCTAGGAGAAGAGGAACATCTTTTCTAAAATCAGCATAGAGATTTTATCAGCATAGAGATCTCTCAGTACAGCACCACAGGGCTTTGGATTGAATCCCCCAGAGAGATGTACTCGAGTCCTGATCCTCTGTATTAAGAAACTCACGGCCTGACTTGGAAATGGGCTCCTTGCAAGGTAATCAAGTTGGAAAGTGTTCCTGAGTGAGAGTAGGCCCTGATTCAATGACTGGTGTCCTATAAGAATGGGACAATGTGGACACAGTCAAACAGTAAGAAGGCCGAGCAATGAAGAGGCACAGCTGGAGTGCCTAGTCCACGAGATGCACCTAAAAGAAGCAGGCGAGGAAGTGGCCTTCCCCGGCACTGCAGAGAGGGTGCCGGGTGCCGAGGGTGCCGACCTTGGTTTTAGACCTTTGGCCTCTGGAAGTGAGAGAACGTATTTCTGTAGCCTTAAAGAACCTCATTTAAGGTGCTGCAGCCCTAGAGAACGAAGCCCTAGAAAGAACTTTTGAGGCCACCTAAGGTCATCTTTACACTCCACTTGCCCAACAGGTCTGAAGGATCAAGTTAGGTCAGAGAATGCAAGCATCTTGGCTTCCCAGGTGCAATGACTCCAGTCTTTCCACGCCCACTCCGTCCCTTGTCCTTTTCCCCAGATGGCTTGCAGCCTCCTCCTGGGGAGCACAGCATGGACCCTAGCAGCAAGGTTGGGAGGGAGGGTCGGGACCAAGAACCCAAGTGCAAACTCGAAGGCCAAACTCTCCTCGGGTCCTGACCTCAGAGAACCTGTCAAGAGTTCTCCAGCTGTCCTGTTGGGGGTTTTCTTGTTGTGGTCCAGTTGCCCTCAACTCCTGGCCTACTAGCTCCTGTCCCTACAGACACCTGACAATCATCTGAAGATTTAAGGACAGTGAAGGAAGGACCCCTACACTGCACGGTACTCACCTCTCAGGCATGGCAGTCTCTCCACACTTAGCTCATCTCTGGCCCTTCCTTTGGGGGTTGGCTGCAATGATACTGTACTGGGGTGACTTGATAAATTAATTTTCCCTGAAGTATGAATCCTCAATGACACCCTTTTGTAAGTTTATTTGCAATTTAACAAGAAGAAAGACTTTAGCCAAAGATAGACATCATGTCACAACAAATTTGGGGGGCTTAGGGGATGTGGGAATGTGAGGTAAATGAGTTGCTTCACCCATAAATATCTCTCCTCATATACAGACCAACTCTAAAGTGGCTTTTGACCCCAAACTACCCCGTTTTATATTATTTTATGCAATATTTGAAGAACTCTCTTGGCATAGATTATACAATAGAGAACATTTTTAGGAATTAGAAGAGTTACACCTTTCATTTGATGTGTCCTCATGACTGGGACACATAGAGGTGAAGTCAGTAAAAATCTGCCTGTGTTTCCTGATAGACTGATCTAATCAAGTCCAGCCAGTCAGCACCACTGAGCACCCACATGCAATTGTTTCTTAGGAGAGTCTACACGTATTTCCCCTGGTGGGGTTCTTGTCCTAAGTCAAGAAGATGGAACAGGCAGAGTGCACAGCTAATCTTCCAAATACCTGAAATAAACCACTTTCAACATGGAGAGCTGTGTTTCAGGCCTGACTTTGGACATACACATTTATGAGAATTTTCATTACGTTCAAATCAAATTCACAGGACACAATTTTATTCCTTGGGACTGAAACCAGTCCTTTGAAATGCAGGGGGATTCCTGAACTCCACATTTAATGAACCAGCAAGCTCTTGTTTTACAGACTGCCTGGGATGGTTTCCTTTGCTTTGTGACACAGAAGTAAGTTCAGTCTATTGCAAACACCTCTTACATTGATTTAGTCTACTGAGAGATGGAACGTTTATAGATAAAGCACTTTCCCACTTTTTATGAAAATGATGAGTTATCAACATTTTGCTTGAAGGCACAAGATACGGCCCCATCTTCATTCGAATCCATTAAATATGCCAGAGACCCAGCTGTCAATAGCATTGTGGAGTAAATTTAATTTCCAGAGTCAATATAGAGCCAGCTGCATTAAGCATAAGATAATTCTGGCACATTATTAATTTGAGTGGCCGTGTACGGCATTGTCTAGACAAGATATAAGCCCAAGTTTTCATAGGCAATCTGTACACAAAATGAAGTATGCCAAGGTTGTAAAGAATACTAATAACACTGATCTGGCTTATTAACCAATATTGATTGCTTTTACTCGGACACGCTCCAGAGGCCTTGGAGGTGAAATGTTGGTATGTAAGGTACTCACATTCTTGTTCCAACAAAACAGTAAATATTCCAAAGGAGTTGCAAGGTATAAGGTAGAGCAGCTTAAAAAAAAAAAAAAAAAAGAAAAGAAAAAGAAAGATAACAGCTGAATTTGCAATTGTCAAAAATTGATAGTGTGACTATAGATTTACGTACACTGGGAAATATTATGATTATTAATATACTCTGTGGCTGGCTACACTTACTGTTGCTGATGTTTTTTATTAGTTATTGCACGCTCCAAGTGCTGCCCTGAGACTATTCTTTCAGATGATTGTCTTTCTGAGTCCTCTCCTGCTCTACCTTATGCTACATTAGCCACTGATATCAATTACAGGCCTCCAGATTGGGTGTGGTTTACCATTTCAAGGTCGATAACTGCCCACTGACCCATCCAACACAGGTTTAGTAGGATTATCACTGCTGGTCCCCAAGAAACAAGGGTCAAAACATTTAATCTCCTGTCTACAGCTGCTGGAGTCAGAGGTTGGTCCTCGCCTGTCTGTTAGAGACAAGGGCCTCCGGATGCTAACACTAGGAGACACCAGTATAGTCCTGGTCCTTCCATCCCGATTTAGACCTCTCCGGTAATCAACCCAGTATGGATTGAGGACACTGACAGACCTGGGCCTAACTCCCGATTACCACTTAGAAGGCATGTCCTCTCAGCAAGACCTCTTCCTTTTGTTTTTTTGACCCAGGATCTAGCAAGCTTGCCCAGATTAGGCTCAAACTCATGCTCCTGCAGCCTCAGCCTTAAGAGTGGCTGGGATTACAGACATTCACCGCTGTGCCTAACTTCAGCAAGGTATTTTGTATGTTTGTGAGACTCAATTCCTTCTGGTTTAAATAAAGATGAGTTATTGTTTTGTGCCTCACAGGGTCCAATGAGAAAACAAAACCACTCTAGGTATTTCAAAGAGAGGAATGTGAAAGCAAGAAATGTATTGCAGAGGCAAAGGAGGAGCTGGAAAGCCCAAAGGGTGGAGAAGAAGTCAGAGATTAACCAGGGCAGGAAGCTCTACCAGCCTGGGTTGGGCACCAGGACTGGGCTGTTAGTCCACACTGAGCAGCTGAGGAGGCATGAGAATCCTTCCGGTTGAGAACAGCTTGCGGACCATGGTGGGGACTGCCCAGAAGCATCAGCGACACTGTGGTGGGGAAACACTTTGAGGAAGGAGAAACAGTCCGCTCTTGCCATCTGTCTTCCTGCCTCTGTGCTCAGACTGGGAGACCAAAGCCACAGAAGCCAGGCAAGGTTTTCCTCTGGGATGCAGGCTCAGGTGAGGAGCAACTGGGAACCAAGAGATTCTGCAGGCAGGGAGGGGCTGTAGACAAGAGACAGAGCAGGGAGGAAATCTGGTTCCAAAGTGGTAGCCTGCTTGCTTTCATATAATTATCAATCCAAAAATTATTCTTCTTCATCCTTTGTTAAAGTAATTGGAAGAGGTAGATTCTATCAGAACAGAGCTCATTGTAGGAATGAACAAGGCAATCTCTACACTCATCAGACCCATCGTGCAAGGGGCTGCCGCCACAGGTGTTTTGGAGGCCACAGAGAATATGCACGATGCAGAAAATAGTGCAATATAAAGATACGTATCATAACTTCTGATAACTACATCAGAACGCCCTAGGCTGGGACAAGAGAGACCAGAAGATAAATCCGCACAAGTTGTTTTAATAAGAAAAATATTCCATGCCTAAGAAATTAAGATGGCTTTAGCTACAGACCTTTTTTGTCCCCACAATTACAGCTCTATTAGTCTGTTTTATTTTCACACCAATAAGCAATTTGGTATCCTGCAAATAATCCTGCACTAATCATTAGGAGGTCTGGATTTTGGCAAAATATTCACCACTTACGAATGTCTACATTTGAGTCTGTCCAACTATTTCTAATGCTCGGTTTCCTAATTTTAATACATTCTTTAAATAATAAGCAAATTAAAAATGCAACATTTAAAACTCAAATATTCTATTAATAGAAAGCAGCAATTCTTTTGAGAAAATCCGATGCTTTTTGTTGACAGATTTATATCCAGTACCTATCCTCTACCAAGTACCATTTTAGGTATTTGGAAATACAAAAGAAGGAACACCTTCCAGCATGCAATTTCTAGACTAGTGAAAACAACAATTAGGCACTTATTCATTGTGAATGAACAGAAAAGTCTTCGTGACTTGTAGAAACACTCCATATGCAAAGGAGAACTCACTCCAGGCATCCAATCAGAATGCTGGAAAGACTTCCCACACCGAATTGGCTGCTCTTGACCACAGAACAGCTGTGAGTCTACAGCTCCCCGTCTCTAACAGGTGGGATTCATTTTATGAATAGACATCTTCATCAAAGCTAAGTATAAACTGAACTATTCTTCAAACATAACCTAGCCCACTGTGGTAGAATATTCTGCGATTCATTTTTAAAACTGGCAAATTCTTAAGTGATTTGATAAACATTTTTTTTATTTCCAAATATTTTTTTATATACTTTAAACGACCGATGTATGTGCTGTTGGCTTCTTCCAAGAAGGACACAAAAATTTTACAATTTACATAATGGAATAAGTACATAAAGGGCGAGTTTGGAAGGAAGCAAATGAAGAAAGTTGAAAAATATAGGGAAAAGAGCACTTAAATAGAGCCTGCCCTGGGCCTCCTGGTGTTACAGGGAGCCAAAACCACTGGGTCTTCCAGTGAGCCAGGAAGAAAGCAAATGCAGAAGCTTCCAGGGCTCGCTCAGAGCTAACACGGCAATATGCCCGGGTGACTCTGGACAGAGACACGTAGGAATTCCCATCTCAGTGTCTGAGAAGTGTCGACTCCTCAGTGGCAAAAGAAGGGAGGGGTCTGATGGTCTTGCAACCCCCCGTCCGATGCCAGCGTGCACCCTTCAGGGAAGGCAGCCCCGCACTCTCTGGGCAGGCCTTGGCAGTCGGTAGCCGGGGGCTGATTTTGTACAGCCCTCAGGCTAAGAGTGTTTTTTTTTTTCCATATTTTAAAGGCTTTTGAAACAAAAGCGTAAAACAAGTAACAAATAATAATAAGAACACCCTCGAAGCCTAAAAGATATGTATCTGTCTTTTCTAGAAAATAAATAAGTAAATAAAAAACAACAACAACAAAAAAGAACTTTCAACCAATACCCCAAGGGGCCAAAACATCGAATTTAAACTCGGAGCTATTAGGCTATTGGACGGCTAAGTCTGGTGGACTAAGTATTAATTTCATGACTCAAACACGTTTCCTGAGTCCCGATGAAGGGTCAGGCAGACCTGGGGGACAGGCAGGGGATAACTGAGGAGGGAATTCCTACCTTCCAGAAGGAGAAAGGCAATGAACACAGGAGAATACCCATTAACTCTTGCTGCATGACCTACTCTCCAGATCAGAATCATAAAAAGCAATCCGTATTTATTATTTCTTGTAAGTCTATGAGTCTGCGGCATAACCAGCTGCCCCCGGCAAACCTCCACCGGGGCTCTTACACTGGCCTGCCGGGGTCAGGAGCCAGGCTTCTCCTGGCTGGACCCCACTGGGAGTGTGTGTCCGGAAGAAGAGCATGTATCTCCCCTCCTTGTGAAAGTAGTGGGTAGACTCAGCCACATTCCTTTCCAGCCATGCCTGTGATGAAGACAGAGGTCCGGCTGGACAAATGGAGCTCGAGAAGACTCTGCAGCTCTAGGCTCGACCCGGCTGATTGTCCTGGCAAAGCCACTTGGTGGGAAGAGGCCAGATCACCACTGTTGCTCACAGGCGGGGCCCGGCTGCAGGGGGAGGAAGGAGCAGAGGCCACAGTGCCATTCCTCAGGACAGTGAGAGGTAGATTGTACTGGAAACCGTGCAGTGGGCTAAGGGAAGGAGAAATGGGGTTCAAAGGGCAATTCAATCAGCATCCAAAGGCGGGAGACGGATGGTCCAGCGTCCAGGACTATAGTCCCCAAACTGGAACCAGCAGCCACTTCATCTTGGAAGGTCCCCTGTGGCTTCCGTCCCAGGAACACTGCAATGGCTAAGCTTGCTTCTTTCCAACTGAGGCCCAACATGGAGTTCAGGGAGGTTGTATTTCAGAAAAGAGGGCTTGAGAACACACGGTAATATGTTTCAAAGGAGAGAGTTTATTTCTAGTAAGTGCACGATTTCAACGCTTTGGTGATAATCACTCCTTTATCAGTCCTCCATAGAAGGGACAAATTCTCCTTGGAGGATTCATATCACTGAATAAAAATTGTGATGGTGACACACAGAAAGACTCAGAATAGCCAGTTTTGCATGCATAAAATCCTAGGGGCTTCTTATAACCAAGGGAAAATGGGGTGGGGGGGGGAGAAAAGGACTTGTCAGTATTTCTAATGAGGGCTAAGCTGCTCAGCTGGGCTTGGCGAGGTCCCCGGCACAAGGCAAGATGTGTCAGGCTGCTAGGGTGTGAAGGCACCCGAAGGCTGCTTGGCCCGGAGAGGGAAGTAGAAACTGCTAAATATGAACGTGAAATGAGGTTCTCCATGGGTTTTGCAGGATGGCGCGGGCCAGATGTGCTGGCAGAGAAGCCTTCAACGCCTTTCACCGCCTGGTTCCAACCCGAGCTGCTGGCCACCTGTAGAAACTAAGCCCTCTTCCTTAGAAGGAAATCCTCGCTGTCTTTTGCCTGAAATATGTCTTCCCTGGAATTTCATGACACATTGAGTGTCCTGCCATCATTTCCTGAATGACGATGACTCCCGCTGAATCGAGTCTTTTGCATACACCGCATTGTGTTATCCATTTACAGGAAGCAAAAATAGGAAACTATTCTGCATATTTCTCGTCCCTCTGAGTTGAAGTCCTAACATCTGCACAGCCCACGGACCCCTGTTACACTGCTTCCCACCCCCTTTTATGTTTTCTTTTCTGGCTTTTACGGAAGATTATATAAGGGGCTCTCACTCTAACGACTTTAAATCATTCATGCATTTTTCATCTGCTTCTCCACGCAGCCTGACATCTTGCTCATTCTTTTTGACTGGTGCTCTGCATACAGCAGATGTTTCCACTGAGCTATGATGATTTTTAGATCTTATTCTCAGGAGGCTACAGCTAATTCAGAGCCCTTCAGCAGAGATGAGGCATTTAATTTATTCCTTCCAGTAAGCTACGCCTTGCGCTTGTCTAGGGTGGATTTCATCTACCATCATGTTGGCCAATTACTGGGTTTTGTTGAGCCCATCCAGGACACCGCACCTTCCTCTCGGGTCTTGAGTAACCTTATAATTCTGTGTCATCAGCACATTTCACCTTGTTGCTACTCCTTCACATTTAACCCCATTAGTCAAAGGCATTGAACTCTATTTCCCACCCGACTCTCTCTTTGATTCTGGTGTGCAGAGGAGAAGGAGGGCCAGGAAAATGACCTCAGGATCCACTTTCCCTGGCTTCTACCAGCTGGTGGTCTCTCCTCCGCTTTTAGAGAAGGAATGTTTTGACCACTTTATCATTTCTGCTGTCTCCTCTGGACCATACACGCCTGCATAGTTGGAGTCATCCTTCTTCTTGGTTCTTCCTGCCTCTCGCTGTCCTGGGGGAGGACCAGGTTGTACATTCTGATGTGACTCCTCAGCTTGTTCAACCATGTCCTGAGATACATCACTGCAGCGTGTCTCAGCTTTAAAGACAAGTCAAAAGATTTCCACAAATCCTTGTGTTTTGCTCCACTTTGCCCTCTGCTCCAGGAGCTCTGGGGCTGAGGGAGGAAGACAAGGATGCCTTCAGAGAGGTCCAGGGCAAGCAAGGAGGCAGAAGGCCACCAGGGACACCCAGCACTGCTGTCCTGCCTCCCCAGGACACAGGGAGCTCAGGGGAGTGCTTGGCCCAGCCTTTCTCCATGTGTACACACTCTTGAGGTTTCTCTCTGCCACTCACAGAATCTGAGCATTACCCTAGGACAAAAAAAGAGGAAATAATAATAATAATGATAATAATTTAAAATAATAATAATAACAAGAAGAAGGAGGAGAAGAAGATGAAGATGAAGATGAAGAAGGAAGAAGAAGAAGGAGGAGGAGGAGGAGGAGGAGGAGGAGGAGGAGGAAGAAGGAAGAAGAAGAAGAAGAAGAAGATGAAGATGAAGATGAAGAAGAAGGAAGAAGAAGAAGAAGAAGAAGAAGAAGAAGAAGAAGAAAGAAGAAAGAAGAAGAAAAAGAAAAAGAGGAGGAGGAGGAAGGAGAAGAAACTAACAGCAACTCTTTCATGATCACAGGTCACATTCTATTTTTCCCCTTTTCTAGCTTGCATTTTCTTTACCCCTTGTGCCATCTGCGCCATCCCTTCTCTCTAGAAGCTTCACTACCTGCACACAAAGCACCATAGAAATGTCCAGCCCAACTGCCTGCCTTCCGTGAGTACAGCCTCCCTTACCAGCCTCCTGCCTTGGCGGCTTCTCATAGTTGTTCAGGAGCAACGGGCAGGTGCTGCCTTTTAGAATGGTTCCGCTCATGACTCAGGATGATGTGCTGATGCTCACAGCACCTCCACACTGCCGAGGAGAGGAGGGATCCTCAGCAGAGAGAAGAAAGAAGCTGCGTGAATGTGTGTTCCTTACAGTGTCGTGTATGAGAGAGACCGCTGGGAACATTCTAGAACAATTCTGAGAATCCTTGTGGGGATGTGCTGGGAGCACCACACAGGAGTCTTTTTGTCCCAACCCCTTCAACACTCTGTGATTACATTAGTCCTCTGCTGATTTCTGGTTTTATTTTTTGGTGGATTCAAATACCCATGTCAGCTAACTGGAAAATTCCAAAAATAAGCATTTAATAAGTTTACATTTTTTTCCCTTTCTGAGCAGCATGATAAATTGTGTCTATTCTGCCCCACTCTGCTTGGGACTAGAATCACCCCCTGTACAGACAGCCTGGGACAGGGCAGACACGAGTTTATCAAGCAGCTTAGAAAAGGACGCCAGTGTTGGAAGAAAGAAACATTCGAGTTCTTTACAATGCGTAGGAAATTGCATGACACTGGCGACAAATGCTTGTGTTAAACAAAAAACGTGAGATGGAGAAATGGGTATGCTCTTGAGCAAAGCGTGTGTGTCGGCGTGGGCGGGACTGGACGGAAAAGTACTATCACCAGCACTGGGATTGGGAAATAATGGTTGTTCTTCAGAATTTATTTTCACATTCTTTTCTATTTTACAATGAAATAATTGAAGAAAGAGCTGCAATCCTCTTCGAAAGCTACAACCAGGATTCATTACTACTGATTTGGGGCTCCTCCCAGCATTCTGAGAAGACTCTGGGATTGATTGAGGATCCTTGCACCTGTCCCCTGCCCCAGCCATTATGCCTGACAACTCTGACCTCCGCTGGAGCAAAGGACAGAGACACATGGGCGCTCCACGTCAGTGTCACAGATGGAAAGAGCCAGGAGATGACATGCCAAGGAGGAGTGTGGAGAGAGAGTGGGAGAGATGCAGACCTCACCTGCCTGGGTCCTCCGTGGCTCTGTCCTGGCCCTGATCTAGGGGGCTTCCCATGACCAGGCACTGCAGGCCTCAGAGCTGGGGAGGAAGGGCTGGGCCCATAGACGCTCCCTCAGTTTTTGATGTCTCCGGTCATGCACAGGTTTTCATTCTGACGATTCAGCTTGATATTCAGCGTGATGATATTAATCCTCCACCACCACCCCCCAAAAATTCCAAACTAATTTGTAATTGTACTTTAAGCAGACATTTCTCATGGTTTTGCTATTAGAAACCACATTTATTACTTTACAAACACTTTGAATGCAAATGCACATGAGATGGATTTCAAAGGTGGCAGGAATAGTTGAAACTAAATGCCTACTAAATTACTTGCAGAAATCATCAAAGATGCCTTTCTATTTGATCTTGGTCTAACATGAAAATGTTTTTTTTCCCAGAGTTCTTATTATCATAAAAGAAAAATGCGAAGATCTCTGTTAATAGGGTTTTGTTTATTAGTGGAATGTTATACATCAATGTTTTCAATTGCCCTTTTTAAATTTACGTAGAAACAGAAACACAGATACAAAGACGTTGAATAGCATGCCCATGATCCCTCTGTAGGAGAAGGCAGAGAGGTTTACACCATGTAACATTGACAGCTAGGTAAGAACTGAACCCACATGTCCAAGATTGTCTTCTAATCAGCAGAGGAAGTCTGGGCTAAGGAAAATGAGGCTAGGAACTCTATTAAGAGTTTTCCATGGATACAATTTAGAAATGTAACACAAGCCAGGTATGTTGGTGCACGCTTGTAATCCTAGCATTCGGGAGGCTGAGACCGGAGGATCCGGGTTCGCGGCCAGCCTCAGCTACCTGGTGAGGCACTCCGCAACTTAGTGAGACTCAGTTTCAAAATAAAGAATAAAAAAATAGGGCTGGGGTGTAGCTCGGAGGTAGAATGCCCCTGAGTTCAATCCCCAGTACCGCAAAAAAAAAAAAAAAAAAAAAAAAAAGAAATGTAACACAAATAAGTGGCTTGAAGCAATAGAAGTCTATTCTCTGACACTTTGAGGAGGCTACAGGTATGGAATCCAGGTAGAAGCAAGACTTCATGTCCTCCAGGGGCTCTGGGGTGAATCTTCCTGACCTCTTTCAACCTTACGTGGCTTTTGTCACTCCCTGGTTGATGGCTATGTTCTCCAACCTCTATAGCTGCATTCACAGGGCTTCCTGCCCTCCGAGTACTGTGTGCTTATATACTCCCCTCTGCTTATGAGAGTACCTGCCACGGATTTAAGACTGGCTCTTACCCAGTATGACCTCTTCTTAACTCGACTACAGCTGCAAAGACCCCATTTCCAAATAGGTTCACATTCTGAGATTTGAGGTGGACATGCATTTGGAAACAAAGACACCATTCAACCCAGTATCACAACAAGGAACAACGCTGATGAAGAAGAAGTCAGTTGGGAACCTGTGATTCTCATACAGTTCCCAGTCAGGATGGCACAATCAAAGCCTCGATTGAATCTGTATTTGCAAAATTCCAATTTGGAAAGCAAGTATATGCCAGTTACACTATTTTAAGTATTTTTTCATTACAAAGGTAATGCTTCCCTGCCATAGTGATAAATAAGTAGATAAAGCAAGAGAGGATTATGGGGAAAGAGGGCGTCAATCCTGCATGAAGTGCTGATGGAAGGCGTGTCAGGCCAGCCTTTTTGCTAAGTCACTGCTGCAGAGTGGGGTAGATCCAAACATGCAAGCAAGGGAGGGTGGCCAGAGATGTGCTAAGGGGCGTGCGCCCTGGAGACTGTGGGCAGACAGAAGGCATGGGGACCAGACCGAGCTTTACTTAGAAGTGCATTTAATCAAATGATGCTCGATCTTGGGCGCACAGACCATGAAAGAGCATAGGCATGTGTTCAAGATTTGGAATGCATGCCACATGCATGAATGAGCTCGGCAGTGATCCTTTAAGAAAGCTGAGCGGTGCTAATTCACATTTCACCAACGTTCATGTGGTGGCTTCCCCTGTTGCCTGTAGCTGGATTCCTTTCTTTCACATATTACCGCATTTAGTCTGTGCCATTGAATGTTACTATCCCCTTTTATAAATGATAAATGAGGAGGCTGAGACAGAGAGCGGTTGGGTGTCTTGGCTCAAGTCAAATGCATCTTGCATGTTTGGGTTCATGCGCAGAGAAAGCAGCTGAATATGGATCCTGGTGAGCGACTGGGAACTCAGATGAAGTCCTCCATGGGAATGAGACATGTCGTCCACTCTTCTTGAGCTTCTTCTATCAAGGGTGGTGACGATTTCACTGGGGTAGCTGCTCTCATTGCTCTTATCCGGGTTCCTCTAGAAGTGATCTGATGGTATGTCGGCATTGATACTTTATTCTCTTCCTTTAGAATAAGCAAGATGTTCTGTTATCTCATTGTTTGGGCTTCATACAGAGGTGGCAGCTGAACAGTATAACTAAAACCATGAGGGGAGTAATGTGCATGTTTTCTTTTCTCTATCAGGATGTAGGGCTTTTATATTTTCAGCCACAGCCCTATTGAAGAAAGCACGTGCAAGTTTCTCCTGGGAAGCAGACAGGGTCAACCGAAACCCTAGAGTGATTCATCTGAAAACATCCTTGGTCTCTGATAGTTCTCGATTTCTCCTTCTTCCCTGTTTGCTAATTGAACTTGAACTTCCATGAGAAGAGGCCGGATTGTGAATAGGACACCACTTTATCTTGACATGTGGCCTCAGCAAATATAAGGGAAGCAATATAGCTTAATCATGCGCCAGGAGCCCAAACCCAGAGTCAGGTGCCGCCCGCCTTCCTCGCTAAAACTGCATTGATCAAAAGTGGCAGCTGAGAGGATTCATTCAGGCACCACAGCTCTGTTCTGCTCTATTTGAAATAGGGCCAGGCGGCCCGGGCGTTGCAGCCCATCCCTGCTCAACGATGACATTTTGGGGGGACAGCTTCTGACACATCGTATTTATACTAAATCACATCCTGCTATTTCCAATTTCCTCAGGAAAGCTATCATTAGCAATACTTAATGACCAGCTTGAGGCAAAACCCAAGGTTCTCTCACCTCAAAAAGTCATAACCTGTAGAGGTGACTGGTTGGGAAGAGATTAACACAATTAGGAAATGCAGCCCTTGTCCTGAAAGGCAGCTGGGACAGCCATCACTCTCCCGAGTTGACAAGTGTGCAGACTAGAGGTTTGGGTTGAATATCTCCACTGTGCTGCTCGTGGCTAGCCTCTCCTGGCCTCTCTAGAAGCTATCTCGAATCATATGCTTTATTCTCTTCATTTAAAATAAGAAAGACATTTCTTAAATTGGTCTGATTTTTGAAACTGTATGTCCCTACATGGTTACTAATCTCAAATTTCTATATGCAAAGCAATTCTCCTTAAAAAAAAAGTCTTTCTTTTTTATCTAAAAAAAGAGGCTGAAAATATTAAATATACAGTTTCAGAAAGAAAGAATCAATTCCTTAAAGGGTTGGCAGGTGATCTGTGTTGCTTACTTTCTAAAATAGAAGCCAAGAAGAGAGCTTCATATTTTTAAAGAAAATGCAGACTTTAAAGGAAAGAAAAATAAATGGAGAACAAATATTAGAGGAAAACTATCAGAAATAAATGATGATCTGTTAATCCTTTTCATTTTCTGTAAGTAAGCAGAGATGTAAGACATGGTGAAAAGTATTTGTATACAAACATCAGACTAAGCCCCACCTCGATGTTCTTCATAATGTATTTTTAAACATCACCTTGGGTAAGCTCCGGGCTGGACAGTTGTTACAGTCCATGGGCACAGGCCATTCCAATAACTGCTGTGTATGAAATGGCCATCTGAGGACATTACCAAGGGCAAGGTAAAGAGGAAAAAGTGTCGACACAGGAGAGGCCTTGTCTGCACCCCGTGGTCTCAGCATCAGGGCCTTGACATGGGCTTATGACCTTGGAGCATGCTTCCAGGTCAGCTCTAGCTGAGTGAGTTCTTGCAGCTCTGCAAACGCCAACAGTGTTCTAGAAAGATGTAATTCAAGTGAACAGGAGGGTCTGAGGCTGGCAAACGCACCGGCATGATTTCCAGGAGTTCTTTTCAGACCTGGAACCCTAGCTTCCACCTGCAGACTTGGAGAGAGAAGTTTCCAGGACACACTGGGAATGAAGCCAGGACCTGGGGCATGACTGGTCACCCCTGTTGACCTCCTTCCTTGGCCATGTTTCTTGTGAGTGTGTCTCAAGTGAAATTCACTGTGGAGAATGTGGTTTACACTTTGGTTTGAGGTTCCCGTGACTGTCTAGTCCACCTTTCTAACTTGAGAAGTATTTCTGCATCTAGGAGTCAATGTCTAGAAAGCTGTTAGATCCCCAACTTCCAAAGAAGGGCACTCATGTCGTCGCCTGACACCACTCATCTCACTGATGGAAGCTCACATGGACTAGATGCAGAAGGCGGCAGAGCCAGTAGCATCCCTCAAGTCTGCGAGCAGTCTGCAAGGCTCACCAGAAACCTTTGTGACTGCGTGAAGGGTCAGGACATGTTACTTCACCTCCTCTTGTCCTCCTTTCCTCCTGGTAGATGGAGGTAATAACACCATCATCTAGGGAAAAACCTAGAAGAATATCTAACCCAGGGGAATCGCCCAGGAATTGGGATCTTGCTGAACTCCCAGCAGGATCTCTGGTCATCTGGATATCACTGCCTAGCAGGGCACTTGCACCCCTATATTGGGGTGACATGTATGGACAGCACGCATCCCTCTAGATGTCATCAACTTGAGCTTGAAGGCCTCATCTTAGGAAGGAGCTTCTCACATGCACAAGATCCAAAGCCACATCCCTACAGTGTAAGATCATTATTATTTTTTAATCCCAACTTCCCCACTCTGTCTCTGTTCAAATAGAGGACATTTTCAGAAATCAGCTTAAACCAGCTCCCACCAGAAAATTTGCTTCTTCCACTTCCAATCCTAGCCACACCCCTTTCCCAAACACTTTGCACTCACAAGTCCCCACAGGTCCTTGTTCAATCCTACATCACATCACCACTGTTCGACCTCCCTGTCAACCTCCACCGCTGGGGGACATCAGCACAGCATGCCAGCATCTTATCCAGGCTGACCCATTGTCAGTGTCAAAGCCACTTTTAAGACCAGGCCGCCTAGGAGAAAAATGCTCACAGGCAGGACTGTTCCACCGAGGGCCTGGCCCTTCATGGGCTTCTTCCTGAGCAGCAGAAGAGCTCTTGTGGCTATGACCACCCTCACCCAAGTGTGACAATGGTGGCACTCTGCAGGGACACTTGTGCATGATCTTTATAGACACATACTTATATATTATCACTGTGCAACAGACCTACATTGGCATTTTAAAGAACCTGAAAATAGACATCAAAATAGGAACACTATCTCTAGAGAATTTTTGGAAATAATAGTTCATGCAATGTGCACTGTTATATTCTATAATGGTCAAAAGCAAATGGAGCCTGGAACATTTAGATGAATCTTTGTATTTTCTAGCCCATATGGCCCCTGGAATTCAGAAGTGCTACAAAGCCTCACATTGCTCTAGGTCAGGTTGTGTGCCAACCAAGATTTATCTGCAAGACACTAGCTGAGGAGGAGTCTCAGCAACAAATAGATGCAACCTTCTATTGGCCTGACTTTTCTGGAGGAACCTGACAATGCACATTTTGGTATGAGACATGAGATGCTGCTGTAACAAATACCTAAACATGTGGATGTGGTTTGCACTGGGTGCTGAGTAGGGGCTAGGATTTGTATGCTAAGAAGACTCTCAAATGCCTTGAACACAGTGCTTGTAGCCATGTGGACATTGAAGACCATCTTCAATGGTCTCAGAGGAGGCCGGAAATGAAGAACTGGTTGTTAGAAACTGTGAATGAAAGACGATCTTTATTATAAGGTGGCAAAAAATGGCTGAATTTCCTATTGTTCTGTGGAAGGCAAAAAAACAATCTGTGGTAATATTAAATCATCAGTTAAGATTATCCCGCCACCTTCTCCTTATATTGTAGAGTGAAAGAATAGAAGAGAGATGCCTCAAAGGAACCACTAAGCAAAAGGAAACCAGAACTTGCAGACTGGAGAAATTCTCAGCCTGTCCATATGGCAAAAAAAAAAAAAAGAGAGGAGGACTGGACTCTGGAGAGGGTTAGGAGCAGAAAGATTGCCGACTTGAACTTGATGGAATAAAGTCAGGACAAATAAAAGAAGACTTTCCAAATTCTGGAATTCTATGGGATGGGACAATAGAAATATTTGTATGCAAACTTATTTTTTTCCATCAGGAAAAGAGAAAATGATCTGAAGATGATTCTGAGACCATCAAGGCTGCTGCCGCCACAGGCCCGAGGGGCAGGGCTGGCTCCTCCTGCATTTTCAAGGGCAGGTTCATCCCGTTAGCTTTTGTGTGTCCAGATGCCCATGCCCATAGTCTCAGGGACCAGGTCCACCCTGCAGAGTTCTAAAGACAGGGGACAGAGGACATAGAGTCAACCCAGAGGGCCTTTGGAGCAGAGTATCAAACCAAAGAGGATTCTTCTTGAGCATTAATATTGAATAGAATTGGCTTTGTTAGGTTTTGAACTTGGTCAGAAACCATCATCAATTTCTCCTTTTTTTTTTTTTTTTTTTTTTTTTTTTGCAGTACTGGGGATTGAACCCAGGGGCATTCTACCTCCGAGCTACACCCCCAGTCCTTTTTTAAAATTATTATTATTATTCTTTATTTTGCAAAAGAGTCTCACTAAGTTGCAGAGGGCCTCACTAAATAGCTGGCAGCGAACCTGGATCCTCCTGTCCCACCTCCACTTGGCTGTATTTGGAGGTGGAGCCTTTAAGAAAGTAGTGAAGGTAAAGTGAGATCCTCAGGTGGAGGTCATGATCCAGTAGGATTAGAGTCCTTATAAGTAGAATCCCAAGAGAGTTCACATTCTCTCTCTTGCTTCCTAGGATCAGAAGAGTATACAGAGAATCCGGGCTCTTGCAATCCAAGAAGAGGGCCCTTGCCAGCAACAGGACAAGCCAGAATCTTGATCTTGGGTGTCTGACTTCCAGAACTGTGAGAAAATAAGTTCCTC
>PVLC010002557.1:32500-80322 GCA_004027655.1 Graphiurus murinus
AGGAGTGTAGGTTCATGACCAGTCTCAGTTACTTAGTGAGGCCCTCTGCAACTTAGTGAGACTCTGTTTCAAAAAAAAAATTTAAAAATAGGGCTAGGGGTGCAGCTTGGAGGTAGAATGCCCCTGGGTTCAATCCCAAAGAAATAATTTAAAAATAAGGCTGGGGGTGTAGCTTGGAGGTAGAATGCCCCTGGGTTTAATCCCCAGTATAGAAAGAAAGGATGAAAGAAAGAAAGAAGGAAGGAAGGAAGGAAGGAAGGGAAGATAGATCAAGAATTAACCTGTCAATAAGACTGTTATCTCTAAAGCATTTTACACTATCTCAGTTTACCTTTTCTTGACATTTACATAATATTCATTTAAACTTCACACCTAGAGATACTACTGTTTCCAGCTACATGTACCCATGACCTTCAGGAACTTAGGGAAATGGTATTAGTTGAAGTTGGCTTTGAGGAGTACAACATGATTCTCACACAAGGTTTTAAATATGACTAATACTTCCAAACAGAGATCCATCTTTTGTATGGAGCCAGTAAGCAAGTCTATTCATAAACACACAAAGAGATAAGTAGTTAGTGTGATCAAACCAACATCAATACAGCAAGCATGATATATGCACCTCCTTTTATGAGAAAAATAGAATGTGTACTTCTCCACAGTACTTAATGCCATATTGTTATTACTGAGAGTAACTCCAATATTTTATGTTTGCCATATTAACCTTGAAGTTAAATTCTCATTTTCCTTACTCTATTTTACTTGCACTTTCTAAGAAAAAAATAAAAATAAAAATCGGCATGCAAATTATGATGCCATTTTTATGGCGTAATTATATAGTGCCATGAATATGAATCACATCAGGTTCTAAAAAACTATTTCCTTCCTTTGATGTTTAAAAAATAACAATGGGAAGGTAAGCTTCAACTCTAGTAAGGTAGGACGACTCACTCAACTTCGACTCTATCTCGTGTCCACCCTTGGCTGCGATGCAGAAGCGCACTCACGCTAACTTCAGTAGCATCCAGGGGCCCATGGCCGGATGGAGTTTCTCCCAGGGAAAGGGGAGCAGTCATACTGAGTGCTAAGTATTGACAAGATGTTGAAGAAACTCCATTTTTAACTCTATGACAACATTTTGTCAGTGTGACTTCTAGCCACAAATGCTGCCACAATTTGAATATTCTCAAAAGAAGGGAAAAAAAAGTTAAAAGAAAGGAAAAGTGTGTTTCTTGGTCCCGTGAAGTTTCCCGCTGGTTCAGAGACCCAGAAGACATCCGAGCCAAGGTCCCTCTGCAGCTCTGAAGCTTCGTGTCTACTCCTGGTACAGCCTGCAACCTTCAACAGTTCTTAACATGTTTCTTTTCATATGGTTTTGCCATAGGATTGAAAAAATATTAAAAATAGAGTATTTCTGCCCTCTGAATCTGCATGAAATTATGTCAGGAGAGGGTGAGACATTCAAGCAGAACAAAGGCCACCTTTCAGCATGAAGCCAGTAGCAGACCGGAGTCTGGAGCAAGAGCCAGGTGCCTGGATACGGAACAAAGGTGCATCATCCTGGAGAAACTTTGATTGACAGCTCTGCCAACACTGAGACTTCTTTTGAAGGTCATCAACAACAAGAAAATATTCTAGAAAGCAATAATCTGTTTGCCTCCTAATGTACCATGAAAGTGTCCTGGCTGAAATGGCATGCCATCAAAAATCATTTCTAATTATTTTAAGTAATATTTTGATCAATTCATTGTAATCTTATTAGCTTTCATGTTGATGTTGGAATTAGATTACTTTCATGTTTGTTTAAGCTCTTTTGCTTTTTAAAATGTCTCTTCCAAAGACAAATTAAGCCTGGTTAAAATAATCAATGGTGGCTGTGAGTTCAACTTATGCAGATGATGGAGGCTGAGGAAAATGTCCAGCTGCCTCCTGGGGCCCTTCCTCACCGGGTCTGGGCTTGCTTAGGAGCCTCTGCTTGTGTCCTGAGCCTCAGAAAAGAGGCTGTCCTTGAAATGCCCTCTGTGCTTTCCCAGGGTCTATGGCCAAAGGGCATTCCATTGAGAATGAGCCAAGCATCCTTTTGGCTTGAAACTTCACCTTCAACTTTCTCATTTTCTCCATTATTGCATGCTCACACATAATTTTTTTACCCAAAACATGATGATGGGAAGTACCTTTATAAGACATTGGCTTCTGAACATAGTGCTTAAAAAAAAAGGGACATTTTTAGGAATGTGCTCTTCTATCCAGCTCTTTTCCTGTTATCTTAGTTTTTTTCAATTTAATTGGAAAATTAAGAACACTTCCGAGCCAGGCATGGTGGCACATGCTTGTCTTTGGGAGGCTGAGACTGGAGGAACCGGGTTTTCGGCCAGCCTCAGCTACCTAGTGAAGCACTCTGCAACTTAGTGAGACTCTGTTTCAAAATAAAGAATAAAAAATAGGGTTGAAGGTATAGCTCGGAGGTAGAATGCCCCTGGGTTCAATCCCCAGTACCGCAAAAAAAAAAAAAAAAAAAAAAAAAAGAGCATTTCCAAGTTAGATTTCAATGTAAGTTGAACTTCCCCTACGCTGACATCATGTCTTCCTACAAAGGACTGAATGGTTTCAGTAACTTGATCCCCCTTTTAATGATTTTTTTGTATGTGTGGAAAAAAAAATCCACAGCATTGGTGGGTTAGCATTAGCAGTTATTTATCAAACAGTCAAACAATACTGAACAATACTGAGTGGCTGACTAATCCTTGCAAAAGGTGAACAGTACACCCCTCCTTTTGCAAGTGGAGTGAGCTGAGGGTGTGTCAAGCACCTTGTGTCGCCACAGCACACAGATCTACTGCTAGCTTCAGACACGGGGGAATGGTTTTGCTTCTGTTGTTCTTTGTGATCTCTTTGAGAATCTGATTAGAGCTCAGAATTCTGCTCCCAGAGCATAAGCACTCTGCCAACGCAGAGAGTTGGTACAATTTCCTGGACGGAGCCGTGCTATGCTATGGAACCCAGACCTTGCTCCAAATTAAGGTACTCCTTTGCACAGCTCAGGCTGTGAGCTACTGACCTTGCAGAGTTGAGTTTCCTTCTAGTATTGCCCTTGGCTGGAGGGGGCAGCCTGAATCCAATGTCTACCCTGTTTGCTGACTCCTTGCCTCAACCGGAAACAATTCTGAAGCTCCTCACAGCTCCAGAGCCCACCTGGGTCACCTGGGGCTTCTCTGGGGATGGCTTTTCCTCCAGTGAATAAGCACCTCCATCCAACCAAATAGGAAGAGATTTGCTAAAAGGCGGGAGCTTGTGGTTATGAAGGCTGGCAAGACCAAAGACCTGCAATTGGCAGCGGGAGACCCAGGGGATCTAGCCTTTGAACTTAAACTTGTTTCAATTTAAGTCCAAAGACAGGAAAAATAAGGTCCTTCTGGAAGGCGGCTGAGTAGTAAAGGATGAACTCTCTGTTCTTTTTCGGGTCTTCTGATTGAAGGAAGCCCATGCATATTAAGAATGGCAATCTCTTTACTCAATCTATCTATATAAAAGTAAAATGCATCATAAAGCACTCTCATAGAAACACTGAAAATAATGTTTGGTCAAATATCTGGGTACCCTGTGGCCTGGTTAAGTTGTCACAAAATTTAGCCATCACAATCAGTTAGCCCCTCAAAAACAAGCAGACCACAGGCTCCGAAGCGTGAGAGCACGACTTTGCACTCCATGCTGATAATGGTCTACAACTCAGTTCCCGCTGTGTATCCTAGAAAACTTCTTCCCTAGCTTCTGTCTCAATTGCCCAGGATTTTTTTTTTTATTATTTTCACCTCTCAAAAGAGGTGAATTGAAGTTTTAAATTCACATTTGAATTAGATATCAAGTAGTGATAAATTCCTGATTCATGTTTTAAAAAAAGAAGTAGCAGGTAATGTATTAAGAGGTCTGTTTTATTTCTAGTGGTATTTAAGTAAGAATAACCTGCATGTTTTATTCAATGTTTCCAGAAAACACAGAATGTCCAGTTAAATGTGAATTTTAGAAGAGCATCACATTTATTTTAGTGCGAGTTGGCCCTGTGCAATATTTAGAACACACTCATACAAAAAAAAATTGGATATCCTAAATTCAGATTTATCAGGATGTTCTATATTTTTATTTGCTAAATCTGGAAACATTACCTTATTTTAGAATACTATTTTAAAATATTGCTTCAAGTAAATATTTTTATGTCAGTTGGGTAAGAGAGAAGAGAATGAATTTTGAAGAAACTACTCAGAAAATTGGTACCCAGCTACTAATTACAACAGCTTAAAGAAATTGATTCAAACAGGGCAACTGTATAGAATGAACTCAGGAGATAAATAGACATAGACATTTCTTTTTTGTTTTGTTTTTTTGTGGTACTGGGGATTGAAACAAGAGGCATTCTAACTTTGGGCTACACCCCCAGCCCGATTTTATTTCTTATTTGGAAAAAGGGTCTCACTAGGTTGATGAGTCTCACTACTTGCTGAGGCTGTCCTCGAACCTGTGATCCTCCTATCCCAGTATCCCAAATACTGGAATTACAAGCGTGCACCACCTACCATACCCAGTAGACATACACATTTCTAAAACGAAACACTGAGAAGATAATTTTCAAGATACTTTAAGCTATACTTAAATAATACTTTAGCTAAAAGTTATAAAATAGCACAAATATAAAGTTTCAGACATTTTATAGTCCAAATAAACTTAAAAGATTATAGAATGAACTAGGCATATAGGCCAGTGTTAGGAGCATGATTAGCATGCACAAGGCCCTGGGTTTTATTCCCTGCACCACACACACACACACAAAAAAAAGATTATAGATAACACCCATTAGGCAACGGCTCAGGAAGATTAAGACAACAAAATAAAAATAGAACCCTCAAGATGACACATATTAAAAAACAGACAATCTCACTGACATCCACCTTGGCACGGAAGTTAAGTTGGTAACGCTATATCTGTGATATCAATTCTGTACTTGTTTTGGCCAAACTCGTATTTATTTTTAGTAAAGCCATATGCTTATTTTATTTTCTCTCAACACCAGCAATGCATAAATGCAAGGTTTTGCTCCATCATTATTCTGCTTACAGACTCGAAGCATCCAAATTTTTGGTCCACGACCATTGATTTCTTTCAGAAGCTTTTATCTGCCATTTCCCTTAGTGACATCCATCTTTTCCCGCCCTGGGTGACCTTTGACACAAATTGGGAAGGAAAATCTCTAGAATAAGCCCCTAAGGAATCATTCATCCTTAATGCATCTAATTACCACCAAGAAATGTGAGCTCTTCTATTCAGAAATTAAAATGAAAAGCGACCTATGAAATGATTCGGCTCTGTGGTTTCCTAATTATGTTAATATAAAACATAAATATTTTCTAGCAAGAAGTTATGATACTCTCCTGAAAGAGAAATCAACTCAACCCAGATGGTACCATCTCACTTAGTGTGGTAAACAGTCTCTTGGCTGTTGTATCCATGCCCTGTATATTTCTGTGTGCATTTCCTCCAGAATAAAATACAGTTCTACAAAAGATTTTTCCCTTCATGATATCAAAATTAATGACTGAATATATTAGAAGTCACTAAAACTGAGGTGACACCATGAAAATAAAAGGCTGAAATGCTCCAATATGCAGTTTTCATCTTACTATTGATCTGGCATCCGTGCATTACCAATGACTTTTACATGCTATTGTCTGGACATTTGGACCCCCCACTCTGTCCCCCAAGCTCATATGTTGAAATCTCCACCCAAAGGTTGGTGGTGTGAGCAGGTAGAGCTTTTGAAAGGTGACTAGATCTTAGGGGTGGAGCCTCCAGGTTAGCTTCTGTCCCTGAAACAAGAGACTTCAGAGAACTCTCCCTCTTCCACCTGGGGAGGAGGACACAGCTGAAAGTTGTCATCTAAGAGCAAAGACAGCCCTCATCTGACACTGAATCTACCAGTGACTTGATCTTCGACTTCCAGTCTACAGAGCTGGGACAAATAAATTTATGGGTTGTTTTTTTTTTTTTTTTTTTTTTTTTTTTTGCAGTACTGGGGATTGAACTCAGGGGCATTCTACTTCCGAGCTACACCCCCAGCCCTATTTTTTATTCTTTATTTTGAAACCGAGTCTCACTAAGTTGCGGAGTACCTCACTAGGTAGCTGAGGCTGGCCGTGAACCCGGATCCTCCGGTCTCAGCCTCCCAAATGCTGAGATTACAAGCGTGCATCACCATGACCAGCTAATTTATGGGTTTTTAAAAATTATCATTTTAATGTGTGTGTGTGTGAGCGTAAGTGCACACACAAGCGTGCACACATGGTAGCAAGGGTGTAATATAGGGACATTCTACCTCTGAGCTCGACCCCCAGTCTTTTTTTGGAAACAGGGTCTCACTACGTTGCTGAGGCTGGCTTCGAATCTGTGATCCTCTTTGTCTCAGCCTGGGATTACAGTCGTGTGTCATCACCTCTGACTAATTTCTAGGTTAATAATCAATTCCTTGTGGTGTTTTGCTATATCAACCAGAATACAGTAAGAGGAGACATAAATGTTACCATGAATTGGATGTACTGATGAAGAGAAGGTCTCTTGACACTCTTCTTTATGATTTTATCATTACATTTTTCCAATTTCAAGACTTGAAACAATATGGCAAATAGAGATGATGCGTATTAACCTGAACATCTTGTTTCTAATAAAATATAAATAGCCAACTGTAAAGTTGAGATGAAGTACTGTTACTGCAATGCCCATACACATTTGCATACATACTATCCAAGTTCTTCCAAGTTCAAAATTAGTAAAGAGCACCATGGCATGCTACTGTAAGCCCAGTACTTGAGGGGCTGACACAGGAGGATGGTAGGTTCAAGGTCTGTGAGAGGTAATTTAGTAAAAGCCTCTTTTTAAATAAAAAATAGTGCATCTCAAGCACAAAAACAAAACAAACAAACAAACAAAAACAGAAGAGAGGTTGTAGGAGGAGGAAGCCCAGTTAGGTTCTAGATACAAAGTTCCCTATTTTGAACAGCATAGCTGTTTCTTTCTTTTCTGGGTTTTTTTTTTTTTTTTTGCGGTACTGGGGATTGAACTCAGGGGCATTCTACCTCCGAGCTATACCCCCAACCCTATTTTTTATTCTTTGTTTTGAAACAGGTTCTCACTAAGTTGTGGAGGGCCTCACTAGGTAGCTGAGGCTGGCCGAGAACCCAGATCCTCCGGTCTCAGCCTCCCAAATGCTGGGATTACAAGCGTGCACCACCACGCCTGGCTCAGCATAGCTGTTTCCAGGCTAAGAAGTACCAGGGACATTTCTCTCTTCAATCACTGTGTTTACCTCACACAATATTACCCAGCTCAGATCCTGCCACGCTCAACTTTCAGCATTAGAGGAATGGTCAGGTCTAAGAAAAACCTGGAGCCTGCTGATTCCTGGAGAGTAGACAGCTTCTCTTATTGTTTAAAAAGAATCTATTTATTAATTTCTTTCATTCTGCAAATGCTTTAGGGCTTTTCCTTATGGCTGTCTCCTTTACGACCTTCAGAACACATCAGTGAATGTCAGGTGACAAGATCTATGTCCTCGGTGCAAATGTTAAAGGCAGGGCCAACAAGACGTGGAGGTGAGTTGGATGTAGAATGCAGAAAGCAAATACAGGGTCAAGCCTGGCTTCAGGAGCTCGTGTCTGGGAAGATGCTGGGATGCTGGATGTTTGCCATGCTACCTTTTCTGACCCTGATGCTGTTCCGAGGAATCCTCCCCCTGACCACTGGTCTTCCAGTCACTATTTCCCATTGCTGACCACCAGCAGGACCTTGCTCTGGCCTTCGGGACCACTTGTTTTCTTCATACACTTCTCAGAGAGTCGCTCCGTCTCTTGGACGAGATGCCGCCGTGCTGTAATGTGACGCCCACCTCCTGCACAAGGCATGTGGAGGCCTTTGTGTGCTACTGCTGTTACACACTCCAGGAAACTCCCAGGGATTAGGAGATGGCTTCTGCATGGCATGTGCTGGTGTCATGACATTTCAGAACTGTTGCTATAAAACAGATCCCTTCTTTGACACGATTCCTCCTCTGAGATGTTGTCTGACGGTTACTGGTCTAACAGCATGGCCTTCTTTAGGAAGTTTTAAGCATTATCTTCTAACATTCTCCATCTGATGCCAAAACTGCTGTTAGAAAAATGAAAACATAGTTCCGCTGAACCAATCAGCTAATTGTTTGCTGTAGCTCTCGCTAAGAGCGCACTTGGCTGACGTTTTCCACCAAAGCTCTGTCTACACGGTGCCAAGATCACCAGTATGGTCAATTAACTCAGTTAGAAAACATTGGTTAAGTCAATCATCTGGTTAAGATGCTGAACACACAGCTGATAGTCAGGTTTTGAGGGGCGTGGGAATGGCGCTGTGTTCTCTTTATTCTTCCAAACGAAGGCAGAGGCAGCCAGTTCCAACTGAGCAGCGCTGACTGTGACCCTCGGCTTCAATGTCAAGCTATTCCTCCTGCTGAAAGACTGAGAGGTGGAAGGCAAGGTGGGCTCCTGGCGCCCCTTCCCAGTGTCCTCTATAGGTGTGTGCATGACAAAGACCCACAGGTCCCTGTTTCCATGGGTCTTGGGGAGGGGTGGTGGCCTCATTGTGGCTGGGCCCATTCAGCCTTGTCCCATTCCTACCATCTGGAGTGATTTCCCTTGCTCTAGGACTCAGTGGACTTAGAGAGGTGTCTGTAAATAAAAACTCTTATTTATTATTATTATTATTATTATTATTATTATTATTATTATTATTATTATTTATTTTAGTGAGCTTTTTAGAATCCTGTCATTAAGCCGTTCTGTCTTAAGGAAATCCCACTTGTATGGAGCAGGTTCATGGGCTATCGTGGACCTGAAGTTCACTCATATGTGTCTCTGTTACCAGAATTGAGCTGTTCCCAGTGTCATTTTCAAAACTCATCTTCCAACTTGGGGGGACCAGATTGTGAAATCCTGTAGCATGCGCCTTTGGCAATGACCTGGAGCCCAGAAACTGGTCAATTCCCCAAGGTTGCCTGGCTGCCAGGGGCTAATCTGGACACAGGCCACCCACGAGGCGGTGAGTGTGGACCTCAGAACTCCAGAACTCCAGGACGCACAGTGCATCTCACTCAGCAGATAAGCAGCAGCCAGGGACAGCCCCCTCCTCTCAGTGGGCTCTATTCAACATGAGTTCTTCTGGTTGGCACCATCTCTGTGTGTTGTTACATTTGTCATGCTTGATTATTCCTAGTTCCTTTAAACATTCTCAAGAATTTTTGGATAGATTACCATGTATCTTAGTCTAAGACAATCCCGAACTAATTTCCATGTTATGTATGCATACTCCTTTGCACACGCACAATTCACCTTTAGTTATAAGGTCATAAGCCATAAGCAGTCTGTGTGTGTGTATGTGTGTGTGTGTGTGTGTGTGTGTGTGTGTGTATGTGTGTGTGTGTGTGTGTCATTGGAGATTAAATCCAGGAGCATTTTACTATTAAACTACACCTCAGCCCTATTTTTGTTTCTTTTCTTATTTTTTAAACAGAGTCTCACCAAGTTTCTGAGGGCTTTGCCAAGTTGCTGAGGCTGGCCTCAAACCCAGGATCCTCCTGTGTCAGCCTTCCAAGTACTCCAGGCGTGTGCCACCGTGCCTGGCTCCATGACGATAGTCTTGATTGTCTTTAATGACACTCCGAAGCCCGTATTTGACGGTCATTCTAACAATGTTTTATGGTGGCTTCATACTTTACAATCTGCCCAATCACCTGATAGTGTGAAAAAGGAGCAGGTGACGCAGGGAGGGACAGTAGACGCCTCCTCACTTCCTCTGTGCAAATGCAGGCCCAGGCTGTGACTCAGTGGCCCATTTCTGTTCCAGGGGCTCATCACTTGTGATCCTGAGACTCCCTCCTGTAAGATAACAAAAGGGTCTCACCTTGGCCACTAGCGTGCATTTTAATGTTTCAAAATATATTAATTATGAAAAGTATTAATTCAAACACTTGTGTCCTGTCGTGATATTGATCCAGTCCCAGACACTCTGTCTTCTAAGCCATAGGACAAGTCGCGCGGAGGGTCACACACTGTGCAATTTGACTTGACAGACTGTGTAATGCTAGAAGAAGGATGGCGAGGTGTGTGATAGTCTCTCTTATCCCTCCAAAATAAGTGAATACAGATGACTCTCCACTCTCCAAACCAACTCTTTGCTTGCAAAATTTTCCATGAGCTTTTTTCTAAGCTTACCTTTGTTGATAGATCTGCAGACGCAATCGTGAGTCATCGTAGATGATTCTCCCTCAGCCCTATATGGAGTTCGGGGGCACATCCCCTTTCTCAACAAAAGAGCAGCAGTAAAAGCGAATACATGTCTTCTGAGCTGAGAGATGACAGGGGACTGACCTTGTGACTTGGCGGAGCTGCACTGTGCCTTGCTTGTGCTGGCAACTCAGGGAACATTCACAGGCCACTTTATATGCACCGGGCAAAGCTGAAACAGGGGACACTCCATTCCAAAATGACCATTTCTCCAGCATTCACATATAGTAAGCTGAAGTCATTAGAACTCCCTACTTAAATTCCACTTCAGAACTCATACATCCTAGAGCAAGTCTCCCTGTGACTCTAGACTTCCTCCAGCTTCATAACTGTGTGCCTACTTAACATGCGGAGTGTATATTTTTCAGGATAATATTCATGTTTTGCCTTGTGATTTCTACCACTTTCCTAATCAGTGATTTTTATTATTTCTGTTTAGTGCAACATCACATTCCTAAATAAGGAATTAAATCGGCTTTAAAAAAAAAAAAAAAGCAAAACTTGCATTATAGCATCATCCAGGGAGTGTGATGGTTTCTGCTGTGTTAATTTACACTAAAATCCATGACCCGGGAGCCTGACTGATTGCCAAGGGCAGAAATCCAGCCCCTGGCCTAGTTTATTTTGTGAACTGTAGCCTCCAATACCGCTGGAAGCCACAATGATATTGATTTGATATACACTAGATGGCTCTTTATGCTCTTTGGGAAATTTATTGTGCAGAGTCAGAACCCCAGCAGCCGGGGAGAAGCTGCTTTTTAAATTGAAGAGGGCCATCATGGTTTGACCCCTGGGCCACTCGGGTTACAGAGTGGTCTGGGCGAGGCTAGGTCGGAGCAGACCCTGGGGACAGCGCTCATCAGTTCTGAATGTCAAATCCCTTCAGAGGATCTGAGTTATTGCTAATAGGAACTTGCTTAGGTCTATGACATTTGGATGCCCTATAAGTTAAACATCATAACACTTTCTTCATGTCATGGTCCTTTAAATTATGGCTGAGCATAGCACCTCTGCTCTGGCCGCTTAGCAGTCAGCGTGGGCATAATACGAGGCCGCCTGCCTCCAAGGTGGGTGATCAGCACAGCTATTTTCAAGCAAAGAGCTACAGCGCACTGCAGCTCCCCCGCCCATAAATTAGTGGACTTGGCATGTGAACTCCAATTGCAAACACATTGTTGCCGTCTTGTTTCTGCACAATAGAAACCCAGTGGCCTTTGGCGACCAGCACAATAAAAGTTAGGATGCAATTCCCATCTTGATGGCTTTCCCTGTTTTTCTGGGGGGGAAGCTGTGCTTGTGTTGGAGAAAAGATTGGCAGAGGGAGACACATCACTCTTCATGGGCATCTTATGCATGAAATAGAAAAGAAATTACTTTTGTTAGAACAATTTGCAATCATTTCGCCTCTTAGGGAGGGTCGTTATGCTTATAATTTCTAATTTCGGCAGAAATATGTTATTCCATAACGGAGCACTGTCACATTGGTAACAGACGACTTGATCTCTCTCAGTTGGCTTATTAGGACTGATTCCAACTTTGGGACTACAGGGAAACCCCTGAGCACATTAGACTCTGGCTCCAGAGGCAAGCTCATGATACCTGCAAGTCACATATCTGCAACAGCTTTATAAAAGGCAACCTGGACTTTCTGCTGGAAATTTCCTACTGCTGGGAACAGTAGATATTAAATCTATCAAGGCCCTGAATTTTCTCTAAGAATAGCTAATTAAATTTTACGGGGAAACAGTGGAATGCATGCAACTGCTTAATAGCAGGGCTCAGACCAATGGTGTCTATGTTGTGTGTACAAGCCTAAGAAACAGGCTCAAGAACTGCACAATTAGGGTTCTCCTTCATCTGCTTGCCTACTGTGCTTTGAAGAGTCCCGCACAATCACCACATCAAAGCACTTTTAATACTACACTTCCAAGATTCCCCGAAAGCCCCACAACTTAGTGTTCTTCTGAAAATCTTGAAAATGTGCAAAAGCATTAACCACGTGGAGGAAGAATATTGTGCAAAATCTACTCTTTGCCATCTATTGCATACTACCACCTGAGACACCTTTAAAAATGCAAAGAATTCCATGGAGCAGTGACAAAGCTGTTGGAAAAGGTTTGTCAAGTGTGTGAGGTCACAAGCCTACAAAACATTCTAGAGCCCACATTGGCTATAGCCTCTGCCTTCATGGCAACCCTGAGGATCCACGTTTTGTGCCAGGAGTTTCTTCCCCCTCCTGGAAGCTTGTGGGTTGAGTGTTGGCAACTTACCTAAAGCAAAGAATCACAGAGGTGGCTGGTGATGTTGGCTGTGCCTTTCTGTCAATGAGGTCATCCAATCAGACATTGAGAAAGAATGGTTGCCCTGCTGGGGTCCTTATGTGAGGCACCGGAGTCCAAGGACCGTGGAATTGGATGGGCAGCAGGGGGTGGAGTCAATCAAACTGATGCTCAAAGGAAACTGAGCCCTGGAGACAGCTCGAGAACAAGGTAGTCATAGGAAGAAAGGCACCAAGCAGTGCAGAGAGGAAGGTGAAAAGCTAGTAGAATGATATCATGACTTCCATGCACCCTGCTCAATTTCAGGACCTGTGTGTGTTTCCACGAGATGAAAGGAGTCCCAAACCACTCCTGTGACTGTAGGAATCTAAAATCCCAGGCGAAATGATGATGCATTGGTCATATTTCTGTTGCCATGACAAAATACCCAAGAACAATGACTCATTGGAGGAGAGGCTTAGTCTGCTCACAGTTCCAGAGATTTCAGTCTGTGATCAGCTGATTCCATTGTGCGGGACCTGAAGCTAGGAGGAACATCATGGTGGGGAGAAGAGAGCGGAGTACAGCCTCTCACTTCATGGTGATGGGGAAGCAGAGAGGAAGGAGCCAGGGACAAGACACAGTTCCCAAGAGCATGCCCCCAAAGACCCATGTGCTTCAGTTAGGTCCCATCTCCTGCAGTTGACACGGCTCCCCATAGTCCACTCATGTTATGACCATAGCGATGGACTAATTCTCTGAAGGGGTCAGAGCACTCATGATCCTATGAGCCTAGCTCTGTACACTGCTACACTGGGATCCAGGCCTTCCACACCTGAGCTCTTAAGGGACAGTCCAGATCCACCCAAACCATAACATATGAAGAACACACAAAGAGTCCCATCAAGAACCCAACAAAATGATAAAAATGTGTGAACGACGACGAGAATCACCAAACTACATCGAGTCCTTGTTCCACAATCACTGCTGCATGAGCTTACTGAGTATGTACTGAGCGTGTAATCCTTCAGCCAAGTGCTAGTAAGTGTGAAGCACATTGCACCTGCCCCACAAGAGCTTGTATTCAAGAAGGAGAAGAAGGACCAGGAAAGCCATCAGCTGATCCTGTGGTTGACTAGAGTGACCTGACACGCTGTAGAAGCTCTCTGTAGGGGCGACTCAAAGTTGTCAAAATATAGCTCCGGACACAGGAGGGACTTGTCTGCCTTCAATTCAGACTCCCTGAGAAGGATGCTCAAGGCTTCCCTGTTACCATGTGCTGCACCATCAGGCTCAGTGGATAATATGGGTTGGAGCAATGGTTGGGATCTCATGAGTTTTGCTTTGAAACACCTACGTACTAGAAGATAATAATGGGAATGATTCAGCAATAATTGAAACTTTTTAGAAGAGTTAAATATTGTTCATCTTCCCAGCATGTACAATATTTATAAAACCAACATAATTTGTTAGCCTCCTGAAACACATCAAAGACTTGTGCCATCTGAGTTTTCTGGCTTAATAACACTGTTCTTACTAAATTTCAATTGAAACAGCTCTACCAAATTTACTGGGCACATCCAGTTCAATGGCATCTGTCTAAATCTTCATTAGGAATCAATGGGTTGAAAGAAACGAGACAGTGTACTGCAGCTGCCACAAGTTCAGAAACCCAGCCTTCTCCCTATGACATTTATAAGAGAAAACAACCCCCATGCTCGAGCTACCATCGGCCTCAAGAGCTCAGCACAGGCTGTTCTGTGGTTCAATTCAGAGTATCCCAAAAAGGAGCAGTGAGAAGCCACCAGTGTGGCCTGCAAGAGTTCTCTGAGAGTCCTCCTCCTGAGGTTCTCTAGAAACAGCTGTGCCTCTCCTCAATCTCATCTCACAGAATTAACAATGTTGCAATTCTTTCCAATTTCTTTTATTTAAGATTTTTGAAAATAAAACAGTGTAATTGAAAATAGAAGGTAGATTGTCAGGTGTCCATGAAGATCTCAGATGAGACCTCCTCTCCACGGCCTGGAAGCTCAGTGGAGAGAATTGTTCTTAGGTCCTGTCCCACCTCACTGACACCCCCAAAACTGGGCTCTTGCTCCTGTTATGGGGGAGCTGGATGTGCTTGTACATTTTCCAGAACTCCAAGTCTTCATCTGTAGATGTCCCATCATCTACCATCTAAAATTAAGCGAGTCATCACAGGTTGGACCTCTGAAACCCAAAACAGTCTATTCCTGTCCTTTTTCTCCAAGACCTCCGGAATTGGGAAGAAAAGTAGAATTTATATAACTTGAAAAAAAAAATTCATGTCTTAACAATTGTTGTATATCCATACATGTACATGTATATATGGGTATGTGCACACACACACACACACACACACACACACACACACAATCACACCAAATCATGTGGCTAGAGACAAAACCTGTTCATCAACTTCATATAATTACTCTTCCTTTATTGTACTGACCTCATTGATTTTAGAATCCAGCACGATGTTCTCCAGTTAATATTGGCAGTGAAGAAATAAATGCTGGTAAGAAACACATCTCAGGCAGATAGAGACTGTAGTTTGGAGTGATGTCCAATGCTGATTCTTTCCAATAAAAACGAAAAAGCTGAGAATCGCAGGGATCCCCGAATGATCAGGGATGATGTGTCTGAGAGAATGCTCAGAATGTAAGAAGCGGGTATTCTCAGCTAGGACAATACTTGGACATTAAAAGGCTGTGAAAGCTAGCTGACTAAGGACGCACGACTAATTGTAGCAAAATTAGGACTAGAATTGGCATTCCTTGCTCCAGCCAGGCTATGCCGGTGGTCTGTTGCTAAACACAAGTAACAGTTTGAATTGCACAGAAAGAAGGTACTGCCGAGCAGGGCTCTGATCTTCTTGCTTTTTTCTTTATTCCCAAGTTTGTTTTTATTTTAATTATAATAATATTGCCACTTTTAACACCATGGCATGGTACTTCTGCCTACTTCTGCCCTTCCTGGCTTCAGGCGCTCAGTATGCAGTATGCGTATCACTGGTGCCATGGACAACCTGCCCGTAAGTAGCCAGCACCGCCTGTGACCAAAGAAACTCACATAGGTGGATCTCAGGTTGACAGACTTTGCACCACCTCTGCAGGGCGGATTGGAAAGTTTGTAAGCAGAAAGCTTCTTGAGGGGGCAAGCATCGATGCCAGCCCTCCTGCCAAGGGAAGGAAAATGAAGGAGAAAAGGTCAGATATGGGCCTTAGAATCACAGTTTCCTGGGGAGCACAATGGCGTTGGTTAAGAGCCCTGCCAGAAGGGGTCAAATCGACACAAAGTGATGAAGCTGCACGCCATGGGGGCTGAAGAGGGGTGTTACTGGATCATGGCCACGACCATCACTAGAGATGGATTGATGGATGGATGGATGGGTGGATGGATGGGTGGATGGATGGATGGATGGGTGGATGGATGGGTGGATGGATGAGTGGATGGATGAGTGGATGGATAGGTGGATGGATGGGTGGATGGATGGTGGATGGATGGGTGGATGGATGGATGGATGGACGGACAGGTGGACGGATAGATGGATGGGTGGATGGAAGGATGGATGGATGGGTGGATGGATGGGTGGATGGATGGGTGGATGGATGGGTGAATGAATAGTTGCAAGACACTGAGGGTCTTGTTAATGGAACATCCAGTTCCTCTAACTCTTCCATTCTTGGAAGTTGGGATTCTTAAGCCACTCCCAGAAAACTCAGATTCATTTATGTGGTTCTTAGGAATGTGCATTTTTAGAAAGTTCCCCAGGAAATTCAACACACTTCTCATTGGAGAAAGTGTTTCCTAAATTATGGTTCATCTATAAAATTGTGACATTTTGCATGACATCACTTATGCACAACATCAATATCTACCGTGACCATTGTGAGGACCAGTGATAATGCTCTCTCTCTGGGCTCCAGGCATGGGAAGATGGTAAGATGCCACCTGGTACGATGACAGCCACTCCCCACCACACCACCATCACATGCTGGACTCAGCAGAGTTGCAACATCAGCTGAAAGTTCAGAATGTCTGGCTCTAATCCTAGGCTGCAACCGAGGTAGCGCCACATCCACATCCGACCTAAGTCCCTTCCCTGGTGCTCCCCCCACAGCAGAGGGGTCCAGGGAAGGGGCAGGGCCTGAGCCTGTCAGGTAGCCCAGGGAGTGAAGAGTCACTGCCTAAACAACTAACTGGAAATGGTGACATTTGAGAGGTTAAAATAAATAGTTGGGCCCAGGACTAAAAAAGAGGCTAGGAAGACATCTTAAGGACATCTGCTGGTTGCCATGAGTGAAAAGTTGGTGGCTTGCATCAAGAGGACTCAGCAGAGCACCACATTGGAGAGGTGAGGACGGGCTTCCCTTTTGAAAAGCAGAATTTGATTTGGGGCTCAGAGCCTGGGTCCAGATCAGCAAGGACGCGATATTGGAGTCTAGACACAAGAGGAAACAGGTAGGTCAGAATGGGCTTGGTTACAAAAGGGTCCTTGGTTTCCAGTTGCTCACATGGGGACATTTTTTTTTTCCACTGATGTACCAGTTTGTTTAGACAGGAGGATGGAGGGTTAGTCACTGCCATAGTAAAGATCAGACTCCACTTTGAATTATTTTATGATTGAAGGCTTCAACCACAAAGTGATTTCATTTTTCAATGGTGACAGGCACAGGTAATTCTAGGGGAAGAGGTTCATTTCTCTGGGTTTAATTAATGGAAACTCTGGAAGGGAGAGAAACTGCACACTCAGGGATATATAAAAGAGGACCTCAAGCACCTCTGCAGGAGGATTACCCAAAGCATCTGCCACCTGGTAGACTCCAAAGTCTGGGGTTCCCCTGAGGAAACTTGGGGTAGGGAGGAGAGCCATTCTTTTGAAGCAGGCTGGGGAAATCTACCGCTGAGGTGGTAACCCTCCATCCTGGAGGAACTGTAAAACTGCAGAGTGCGGGGCCACTCCGAGAGTCTAACTCATCAGATCTGAGTGTGGCCCTACATCTGCACATCAAAACAGGATCCAGGTGAAGCCGCCTGGTCGGAAACACACCTTGAAGCCACCTCCATACGACCACTTGTCAAGGGAAAAGGCCAGCCACTTAAACTCTTGCTGGTGAAATGAAGGTTTATGGAGACCTCAGTGCAGCCTAGGCGGTCGTCTGCCCCGGGTAACCCCTGGAGCCCTGGCCTCTTTGCTCCTCCTCTGCCCCTTGCTTAGCCCGCTGGGGAGGTGGATATGCTCTCTGTCAGGGTGGACACACACACAATTGTGAGCGAATTCACAATCTGCACACATCATCAGCCCTCCTTGTCCACAGGTTCTGGATCACATTCAACCAACCACAGGCAGAAAATACTGGGAGAAAAGATTGCCTCTGTGTGGAACATGTGCAGACTTTGCCTCTCGTGTTTACTTCCTAAGCGATGCATCACAACCACTAGTTATGTAGCGTTTGCATTGTATTGGGCATTATAATTCATCTGGAGGTGACCCGAAGTATACAGGAGGAGGATGCTGTTTATACTGAAACACTGACATTTTACACGAGGACATGAGTGTCTTTAGGTTGTGCTCACCACAGAGGGTCCTGGAACCAATCCCCCACAGATACCAGGAAATACCTACAAGGTAATTTATATTTTAAACCTAAACTTACATTCCTGTCTTTACTATTAATTCCTCTTTTCAACATTTGTGATGAGACATAGGTAAAATGGAATAAGCTCCTACAAAATAGCTCATATTTTATTCTTCAAATTATATTAATGCGCTTCATAATTCTAATTGGTACATTTTCTCTTAAGTAGACATTTCTTCCTAGTTATACAAATAAAACACATTTCCCAGGAAAATACAGTTCTAAAATGCTAAAATTACTGCACATTAAACCATGGGAAAGTATATTAAGCGAATATTTGGAGCCTGTCTGGCTTAAAACCAGAAAGCATGGAAATTAAACCTTTAGGCCTAGATTTTTACATAACTTAGAAGTTCTACGTTAGAGTTAGACTAACAGTGTTTTCCACAAGTTGGTTTTTAGAAACTCCTTTAAGCTTTGAATTATGGAAGGGGAAATATATCCCCAAAGAAATAGAGAATGCCTGCCTGGTGATTAATTTTTTAGGAAAGACTTGCTGTCAGGCTGTTTAGAATCCTGTGCCTCCCTTTCCAGACCGCCTCTGCGGACAGAGCAATGTCATGTCGTGGACAGCTCAGCTGTTTAGTCAGTCCCCTATGCTGAAGTGTCCAGTGCAATGTTACTATCCTAGCATCGCCTTGGCATTAAGGTGCTGATCAGATTCCAACTTTCCTTTTGTTTGCATTAAAATGTCACTGTCAAACCAGGCATGGTGGCCCATGCTTGTAATCCCAGTATTTGGGAGGCCGAAACCAGAGGATCCGGGTTAGTGGCCAGCCTCAGCTACTTCGTGAGACCCTCTGCAACCTAGTGAGACCCTGTTTCAAAATAAAGAATAAAAAATAGGAGTGGAGGTGTAGCTCAGAGGTAGAATGCCCCTGGGTTCTATCCCCAGTACCACAAAAAAAAAAGAAAAAGAAAAAAGAAAAAAAAGTCGCTCTCAATATTTCTCTCTAGAATACAAAGGCATGAGAAGAAACTATTTCTTACGCAGACATTTCCTTCTCACCCAGGTTATAGGCAGCAGGTACCGGTGGACACGTGGGCATGTCCTGACAGACCAAGAGTGGCCTTATCCCGTAGCCCCCACAATATAGCTTGTTTATGAAGCGACTTGTCATGTCTTTGCTATGGAGGAACTCTCTTCTATTTTCATAAAAATATTGCAAAACTCAGACTCAGTGCCTTTTCTTGTTCAATACAGGTGTGAAAGAAAACAATCACTTTTTTAGTGATTGAAAGATTTATGATGAGATAGGGGTCCATTAGAACATTTTACTCACTGTGGAGAAGACAAGTCTGATTACGTTCTTCCCAAGGCAGAAAAACATCACTGTTGGAGAAGGTATAATGAGATCTATGGTGCTTAAATCTATGCTATATCCATATAAAAACATAAGAAGGTCAGTCAAGGACCGAGTTCACCACACGAGGTGACATTAGTTGGAAACAGTAATTTCCTTGGACGTTCCATGTACACGTTGGCATTAACCAGAGACCTGGCTTCCTGCTGACAACTTTTTTGGCAACCAATCATCCACCTTTATTTGTTTCTGGCAAAATAATTGCCTGCTTGACCTTGACCTTGAGATCCCATCCACAACTTTCCACACACCTCTTTCTTCACATCTCGCTTCAACCATGGGCCTGATTGCGCAGGTCCTCCAAATAGTCACCATCTTTGATTTATAGTGGGGCCATGCCCTAATAAACTCATTGTAAGTTGTAAATATAATAAGTGGAATACGGATGCAACACAGCTGACCTACCCAGCATTATAGCTCAGCAACACAGGGCATTCTGGAGTCCCGGGTTCGCCTGGTGCCTGGGTGGCTGACTCGGAGCTGCTGCTTCTTGCTTTTCCACAGCGTCTTGAGGTCTTCAGAGAGCATCCCATAGCATATCTTTCAGCTCAGGAAAAGAGCCAAATTAGAATTAGAAAAAAGAAAAAAAAAGTTTCTATTGAATGCGTGTCATTTTTGCATATCAGAAAGCTGCAAAGCCCTCCTTGGCACCATCTGAAGTCAAAGCGGGTCTATCCTCATACCAGGGTAAGGAGGCAGCTCAGACCTCTGCATGTTTGGTGAATCGCCGTGCACTTCAGTCTGGGCATTCGGGACTTTCTCCCACACACAACTGTCATTCCAAGGAAGGAGGGTAATTCCCAGGGACTGCTTGAGGGAAGAGTCCCTGGAGATTTCCCAAGCTCCTCCCAGGAAGTTCCTCTCCATCCCCTCTCCTTCCAGCCCCCTTTGCTTTGGCCAGCCATGATTTTACTTCACTATAGAGGACAACACCCCAGGAAGCCTCTGCTCCACATTTCTTTGCAATTTGAAAACGACACTCATTTTTATCTGGTCCTTTGAGCATCTACAATGATTGGATTTATTATTGCCTGTTACTGGTTTGATCAAATTCCATCCTCAGCAACAACTGACCACCTTGCACATGAATGTGTTCTGTACAGAGAGGAGCTTGCTAACAACTTTGGGGGATACATACCCACAGAGCTCACCCCGATTTCCAGAGTACTCAGTTCTTCTGTAGGGAGATAGAATTTTCTGTCGCCCTCATGGCAAGAGCCACACAATTGTGACAAGCAGGGTCTACTCAGGACCAATGCTTGAGACTCCACAGGAATGTATCCCCAACACTTCTTCCTCTTTGTGATAATGTTTCATTCATGGGGGACAAAATCTGGTTTTGATCATGAACTTTGAGCCGATGGCTCAGTGGAAATTTAGAAGATATTACTTTATAGTGATGGTGATTTAATCACTTTTGATGAAACGAACCAAATTTTAGATCCAGTTCAAAGAGCAAAGGGCTACGAATGATGTATTTAAACTTATCTCATGTTTTGCCTGGTTGCTTTCAAAATGAGAACTCAGCCCAAAATGTGATGTTTAAATAAGTGCCGTTATAATAACAAAAGGGACTGTCACTTCTGAGCAAAGGGATTTTTGTACTTTGCTACCTTACTTTTTACATTTAGTGACAAGGTTTTTTTTTTTTTTTTCGATGTCACACATTGTAAATTAAAAGAATTTTTAAGGGGTGGGAAAAACCCGTGATGGGGTTCAGGCTCCGTCACACACTGGTGACTGTGGCAGTAGATAATTACTGAGACCTCCTCCACATTCTCTCCTGCTCGCGTTATAATCAGGGCTCTCTATTAGAAATGCGGCAGTAAACTCTCCCCGAAGAATGGCTGAGTTTGTGTGCCAGGATATTGGACTATAAGGGCCACGTTTTGTTGGTTTTTTTATTATAACATGTGCTACATTAACTCATTCACCTTTAAAAACTTTTTTTTTTCTGTATTTGGAGGTTGCCCAAACATTTTTAAGTTGTTTCCTCATTTTTACTGATTATAGGAAAACCTCAATCATGTCCCCAAACTCACATTTGGATGATAATAAAAAATCATATTTTACTAGCAAGGTGTTGGCAGAAGGTTAAAATATCACTTTGAAAAGCACTTATTCACTTATTTTTATTTTTTAAGAATCACAAGGCAGCCTGGCTGAAGTGAGACATGTGTTTGGTTTTAACTTCAATTTGTTTTATTTGAAAAAAAAACACACTTTAATTTGAGTCTTCAAGAATGCAACTTAGGCAGGTCTATTAAAATAAACATAAAGCCAACTCTATAGAATTTTTAGGGTTTAGGAAAAAAAATCTTAAAGGTGAAGAAAAATTAAGAATGCTCAGATACCCCAAAGGGTATTGGGTTCAAGAGACAGACCTTGTATGGACTTATCTATTCATGACACTTTATTGAGACTAACTCATCACCGCTAGGGGAGTTTGTACACTGTTGAAGGACCAGGATCTATTTAGAGTCTACAGTGGGCAAAAGACCAAGGAGAGCTGTATGAGACATGCAGATTGACTAATGTCTGAATTCTTCTTGACCTGGTGTGGCTTAGCTCCTGAGTTCTGTTTCAACACAGCAGTAGAAACCTGTCTCCAAACCTGTGTCACCAAGGGTGGACAATGCCTTTGAAATTGTTTAGAACCAGTGACTAAACCCAGGGACCTGAGGATGAGGTGTGTGTGTGTGTGTGTGTGTGTGTGTGTGTGTGTGTGTGTGTGTGTGTGTTCTGTGATTACCTCACCATCCCAGAACTCTGTCTTTGCAGGACCTCCTAGAAACATTGACTGTAGACAGAGGCAAAGAAACATTGAATGTAGACACCCCAAGAGGATGGCCTCTGCTCTATTTTCAAGACATAGCTCACCTTCTAATATTTCCTTTCCTACAAATCTCATCTCCTCCCCGACCCCGAGCTTTCATACCTGCCCCTCAGTGCAAGTCACCATATATTCTGCATACTTAAGTCTCAAGATTCGTCCCAGGTATCTTAAATATCTAACTGTGGGCTTCTGGGAAACAGGGTCCCAAGGAGGAGGACATGCCCAGCATTGCATGCTCTTGGTGGACGGTGGACGCTCAATATGGGTTTCAGGGGAAAAGATGGAGGAAAGGGTTGGGAAAAGATGATCACACTCATAAAGTTGACAAATTTTCATGGGCAAATTGATAAGAAATGGTGTAAATACACTATAGCATTCCATCATGTTGCAACAGTAGTCTAAAGAGGCTTTTGCTTCCCTGAAGTGATGAGTCCTCCTATCCAAGTGTTTTGCTAGTAAGTCTGAGATTCTCAGGCTGTTGCTCAGTAGTTGAGATTCCTACGAATGCGTCATCACACGGACACTTGTGGTCACTCATATGACTCAGAAGCTATGGCCAGCCTGATGGCACAGGTACACACAAGCCCTGCAAAGTAGCCTACCTCTGACTGGAATAGCCAGAACTTGGCATTCATGAGAGGAAGCCTTGACTCCCGATGCTCCCAGGGCATCCAGAAGACAGTCTGCTGCACAGGGCAGCTCTGCAAATACCTGCAGGATGGGCGCTTATCCATACAGGACTCAGGCTCGGGGAAGGTGTTTTCCCTGGAACTTCAATGTGGTGGGACTGCTTCTGACTCTCTGGTCACATGACACAGTGGTTAAAGCAAAACAATGTGAATTCCTTCAAAGAAGACTGACTCTCAGCCATTAGGGACTTGCAGTACTACTGAGCTGGGTGATTAGCTTGAACGCTGGCTGCAGCTTCCCTGATTCATTTCAGTCTTGAAAATGAGTGCCCCTGTTCCTTAGACTTCACCCCTATGGTAGCTAGTAAAAGGGAAACATGTTCATATTGCTATCAAATAAATTAGGATGGCTTTTGTATATCCATCCCAACATCTAAGTAAAAACTCAAAACACACATCTCACTGAAGAAACCCATTTTCGTGGATGAGGAAGCTGCACATCTATCCCTGTGCACTTTGATTGTTCACAAAAACACTCTAGTTTGGCAAACATGAAGTGAGGAGAGCTTACTCACTGAGAGATGATATTCTGAGTCGTCTGTTGGCTGGTTAAGTCCATCCATATTTACAGGGTCACCGTTACAAACCATTCCACCTGTGTGAGCCATGGTAGGGAGGAGAAAGCACAACTCAACAAAAAGAGAGCAATAGTGTGTTTCCTACTCAGTGCACAGTTAATAAAGAACTCAACAGTTTTATGAAAATTTTATCACATATTTTTACGTGTATCAGAGGCCTACATACAAACATAATCAGTCTATGTAAGTTGCATATCCATTTTTAGCAAATAATGAACATTTGGGACATACACCCACATTTCATATGCTTCTATACCTACAACTATGGATACTAAGCTGAATGCTTCCTCCTGTCTTTCATATGCTCTGAAATCTGTGTGTGTTTTCCTATCATGGTATCCTGTCATCAATGGAAGCCTGAGTGAGCTTGGAGTCATCTGAAGGGCTTTTACTTGATACGCTTCGAGAACTGAGGATGGAACTACAGCCACTCCAACCCACTTTATGACACATTCTCTGCCCGGGTATTTTTGGACTTTGATAATGGTATAAATTTCAACTAAAAGCCATGTGTATGCCAACATGGAAATGATCATTCTTAGAGGAGAATTTGTTCCCCTACCCCCTGGTATGGATGGCTGATAAATGGATGGAAAGATGGAAGGATGGATGGATAGATGGAAGGATGGATGGATGGATGGATGCATGGATGGATGGAAGGCTGGATGGGTGGGTGGATGGATGGGTGGATGTATGGGTGGATGGGTGGGTGGATGGATGGATGGATGGATGGATGGATGGATGGATGGATGGATGGGTAGATGAATGGATAGGTGGATGGATGGATGAGTGGATGGATAGATGGATGGATGGGTGAATGGATGGATGGATAGATGGATGGATGGATAGATGAATAGATAGCAGATAGATGGATGATGGTTGGCTGAACTGTCACTGGATGGATGAATTAATGAATGGCTGGATGGGTAGTTTGTAGATGGATGGATAAATGAATGGGTGAACAGATGGGTATATTGTAGATACATGGATGAACGAATGAATGAATAAATCTGTGAACATATAAATTTATATGGATGGATGAATGGGTGGATAAATTGTACATGGATGGATAGATGGATGGATGGATGGACGGATGGATGGATTATACTTATATAGAAATAAAGAACTCTTGCCTTCCCAAGAGATGTGAGACTAATAGACAGGTTAATCATCCCTTTCTCCTGCCTCCTGCTCCTGAAAAGCAGCAAGATTCACTTGGTGTCACCAAAGCACGTCTCCTCTTGTAAAGCAGGACACACGAGTTGCCTTCTGGTTCAGGGTTCACCTATTCACCTGCTGTGATCCTGGCTTCCAAGGAGTCGCTGACGCATAGGTGCAGCCACATTCAGCACAAATCATGGTGTCACTCTTATATCCTCGCTGCTTTTTCTTATTCCCTTTAACAAGCAGTTTTCTAGTCTCCATTGTGCATGAATTCTGAGACTCATTGCGTGGTTGCCAGTCTCATGCAACTCACTCCCTAGTCCAAGGTGTGAGGCGCAGACAGGAGAATACATGAGCACCGGCTGGCATGGGGGTGGAGGGCTGGCTGGGCCCATTATCCACTGACACCCTGGATGGAACCTAAGCCAGCTGGGGGTTGATGCCCCAGACAGAGGACACAGGGAACGAGGAGGCTCCGTGAAACCTGTTGGGAGAAAAAGTGACTCAGAGGACACATTGGACCTGAAACTACTTTGTGTGCTTTAAACTTAATTTCAACCTTAAAATAACATTGGAGAGAGGATGGTTCGTCATTACTACGTTCAGACTAAAAGTCTGATTTTAAAAAATCATTCTCACACTGGGGCCTACAAAATGGAAAATAAGGTGGCCTCAAGTGAGGAGGGGGCGAGGTGGAGGGCGTGCTTCAGCCCGTGGAAAGTCCACATAAAACCGAAAATGTTAACATGACTTCTTTCACCTTAGGTGAATTTATAAATGAAACTTTTTTTTTCTTTTTTAAGGCTACAAATTCATTAGTATGTCCTTGGGAATGACTGATTCGATTCAAAGGATTTTTAATAATTCTGGTAACTCTAATCTGAACCATTATTTCTAATTTCTTAATATGAAACCAGAAATATTGGTGACCTAAGAAGTTTTACAGCACTCCACACAACCTCCTTTATGAAGCTTACACCATTATGTAATATGTTATAAAGTAAGTTGAATGTTGTAAAACTCATTATTTTTTTTCTCTTAGCTAAAGTGCATGATAGCCAAAAATTTAAGTGGAAAGCTATTAAAGTTCCAGAAATCCCAACCTTACTTTTTTTTTTTTTTAATATTCTATTTTCCTTTCATGGTGCTGTGTGTCACAGTTTCTGATGCTGGGTGAATTGGAACGTAGTGCCCGTGTGTTACAAACAGCATAAGATGGCCCTGGAATCGTAGAACTTTGCAAATTTTGATCTGTACATTTCTTTTCTAGATAGTTATAAACTGAGTGGAACAATCAGGATAAAAAAAATAGAGAGCTTATTACAATAATAAGACTAAGCATCGGAAATAATAATGGTGTTGAAGACAGACGTAATTCTGCTAAGCTTTAATCTCACAAAATCTGTTTCTGGAAGGTATCTGCCTGGGGGAGAAGGAGAGAATTGTGGCAATTGTTCCCTGGTTTTAAAGCCTCCTGGCACTGCTCTGGCGCTCCCTGGCATGGCTCTGTTTCCAGGTCCAGGGAATGGTTGGTTCCAGAAGGTCCAAGATGTGAACTAAAATGTTGTTGACTTTGACCTAATGGATGTCTTTGCCACAACTCCTGAGTGAGTTTAGAGCAGATCAGTAAGACTGAGTAATAGATCATGTGGAGAATGGTGAAATCATATCTTCCAATAAGCAGAAATCGATACCCCTCTGATCATACATGGAAGTCAAGGTTGGGCCCATTTATTTTCTAATTAAAGTAGCAGAGGGCTTTGCAAACTCAGTAAGATGTCAAAATGTCAGTTCTTTCTCTTTTTTTCCTTTCTTTTCTCTCTCTCCTTTCAAAAGAGATCTAGGACTATTCAAAATTGGCTTTACCACAGTTCTTACAAATTGGAAGTATAATTAAAACTTGTCTCCCAGCGTGGTTTTTGCAATATAGAAAAACCCTGAGAATAAACATAGTTTCTGCTGAGAGAATTCCAATTGGTCCTTAATTAGCACAGGAGCTATCATGGCAGGCACTGCACTGAATTTCTGAATGGGTATTGGTATCACAGGATATCTTTGGGAGCGCCCCTGGTCTTTAATTCCTTGACATATTATGTTTGTGTTAGGTGTAAAATGGTTATATGCATTGTGACAGAGACTTCTTAAAAAAATGCTTAATAGTACCCATTTTTCCAATTTTTCTTAGTAATTTGTACCTTCCCTATTGTAGCTGGTTACAAAGTCCCTCAAAATAAAGACCTCTCGTTTGGGCCCATGTGACCAAATTATAACCAAGGGACTGTAAAAACTTTAGCAGGCATCCTGGACCATGAGGTACAATGCAATTTATGTGACAGAGGCTTCCTTCCTTCCTTCTCTTTCCCTTCCCTTCCTTTCCCTTTCCTTCCTTGCTTCCTTTCTTCCACCCTCCCTTCCTCCCTCCCTCCCTTCCTTTCTTTTCTTTCTTTTTTTTTTGTACCGGGGATTTTTTGGTACTGGAGAGAACCCATAAGTGTTTTACCTCTGAGCTACGCCCCTAGCCCTATTTTATATTTTATTTTGAAACAGTGTCTCACTAAGTTGCTGAGGGCCTTGCTAAGTTTCAGAAGCTGGCCTTCAGTCCCCAATCCTCCTGTCTTGGCCTCCCAAGTATTGGGTTTTCAGGCGTGCTCCACCACACCTGGCTTAGAGAACCCATCTTGACCTAACAGTGTGTAGAATTCCCAAATAGGAAGGAGAAAGGTCTCATCTCATGTCAGACCCTAAGTAATTTTACTATTTTCACCTATACCCTAACATGTACAGTGGTCAGAAAGCAGAAACATCACACAGTTCCCCTCAACCCATTCAATAAAACTAAATAAGAGGAAAGACAGGAAAATCCCCAGCAAAATTCCTGGCACAAACTAGAATTTCCAGACATGTCAGTTAAATAGCTCCTTGAGTCCTGCCAAAAACGTGTCAATTCAAGAGAAAGAATCAAAATCCTGGCTTCACTCACTCAAAAAATAATCAATCTGATAGGCCCTGTCACACACAATGTAAATATTAAATGTTTATTAGCACTTACTGAGAAAGCTCCAAAATGTGCTAATTGAGTTAATAAGGGCTAGGATCATTGGGAAAAAAGCAAAAGGTAATAAAATCGGCGTACTTGACGCCCTTTTGCAGTGTCGGACTCTTAAGTTGAACCCCCGCTCGTTTGGGGTGACATTGGCGTCCCACACTCATTTCAGTAGGGGTGGGGCCACACCCACTGGGCTTCGGTGAAGTCACCATCCAATTTTGGGCCCAGGGGGCCTCACTAGTCTGTCTTTATTTAAGAAAAAATCTTCATTCCAGGGGAGTCAAGAGAGAAAAGGAGATTTCAGGTGGCATCTGAATCACACTGGAAGAAAATGTAGGCAGAATAAACACAACCCTTAAGTAGAGGAAGATAAACAAGCTTTCTCCATCCAGACAGGGGGTAATAGTCTGACTTAGTGACCCATTCTTCCCTCTCTTCAGCACTTATTTACTGAACATGGGCCACTCAGCTAAGGCAGAAAGGTGGTGTGCATGCTTAGCAAACAGAACACAGCATATGTCCCTCCTTGGGTAATAAACACTCTAGTGCACAAATTCCCAAAGTCAGCCATATTGCCCCAGGGAGGGACCCTCGGGTGGGGATTCACGGGTGGGGGCGGTAGCAGCCTCAGGTGCAACTAAAGGGCATTAAATAAAGACAAGGGGTGAGGGAGGCACCTGGGGGGAGCTGGGTGATATTTTTGCTTTATTTAAAAAAGGGGGTGGGAAGCCAGTAAATTTGGTAATCTACGCTAGTGGGAGAAAGACAGTAACATTCAAGCGAAGAAGCAGCCCCAGAGCAGAAACAGCGGGTTTGTTTATTGGCCGACAGTCTTTCCACGGGTCTTTTCTCTCTAGGTATCTTGTAAAATGACCCCGGGACTGCAGAGTGCGGGGCCCACTGTGCTCGGGCACCAGAGACACGCAGAGAGCGGAACAGAAAGACTCCCGGCGTTCAGGAGGAGAATTTTGTTGCAAGATGACCGCGAGCCCGGCCCTGCTTTCCGCCACACCTCTCCCGCCCCTGGGGGGGAATCTCAGCGCTGTGCCCCTCTCCCTGATTTGGGCTTCAGGAGGAAGAGCCCGTTCTCCAACCTTCCGATTTCTGGAGAGCGTTCTCGATGGTTTCTGGTGAGGAATCTCCTCTGGAGTCTAGCCTGGAGCTGGGCAGAGGTCAGGAGAATCGCCGAGAACCAGCCGAGATGTGAGGAACAGTTGCGTGCACACCACACCTGCCAACCCAACCTCAGCTTTGGCACTGGGGCAAGGAATCCCAATCCCGCGTGCTGGCCTGTGATCCGATGGCCTCTTTCCCCAAACAGGACCCTCACTCCCTCCACAACACATTCTGTGTGTGCCTGTCTGATCCCACTTATTAGATGTCTTTGCCAGAATTAAACATTTTTGTATTTGGTATCTTTCCCAAGATGTGTGAAATTCATTCAGGGTTATTTCACACAAGTGTTGCCCGTTTTCAGTGCTATGTAGTACTCCCAAGTGGAAATACCACAATACATGGATGTACTCAACTATTGATGGACATTTGAGTTTCTTCTGGCTTTTCGAATGCTGCTTCTTATCTGAATATTGTGATGTTTCTCTCTTAGGTGGAACATATGACTGCACATTTATGCTGGACACATATCTACGAAGGGCATGTATTCAGCACTCGTGCACCCCATCCTATTATTTTCCAAATACTTGCCAAGTTTTACTCCCACTAGCAGTTTAGGAGTAGAATTCCAGCCACTCTTCATCTTCACAAACACTCGTCTCTTTATTCATGCAGTGGTATGTCGTCGTCATAATTTTAATTTGCATTTCTCTGATGCCTAAGGAGTTTCACATGTTGCTAGCTATTTGGAAGGCTCCTTGGGAGCCAGCATTATTTCAGTCTCTTATCCATTTTGAATTAGGCATTCAGTCTTTTCTATTGAAGCTCAGGAGTCACGTGTGAGACCTTTATCAAATAATGCGTTTCTAATACTTCCTCCACTCTGCGCCTGGCCCTTTTCCTCTCTTAGTAGTAACACTGGAAGAACAGACATGGCTTTCAGTTGAGCTTCAGTGCCCTAACTTTAAAATGAAGAGATCAATATGTTCTGTCCTTTTAACTCTCCAAATCTGACAGGCTAATCTTGTACGATATAACGTGTTCTGGGATACTTTTCAGAATAATCCTAAAAATAAATGAAGGTGCCCTCCACCCGAGCCGTCTCTTACCTGGCTCCCTTTGACCTTTGACTTACCCAGTTTGTTTTCAAGTCTGTCACCAGGTCTCCCTTGATGGCTCCCAGCCTTCCTGTCCGTTTGTCAGCGTAAGTAAAGAAGGCTCAGACAGGCTACTTGTCTTTTGGCCAACAATGCAGAACATTTTCGGTGTGTAAACTACAGCCAGCGTTACTTCTGCACCAGCTACTGGAGTCAGACCAGCTTCCCATCTCCTCCCCAACTCGCTTGTGGTTTGGGCGCTAAGCTATTCCTTTACCTACATAAATCATAGCATAGGCATTATTTGTCTCTGGAGTAAGTTTTATCATAAACTCTTAAAAATGGATGTATGGCAAGGGCAATTTCATGTGTGTTTGGATTTTTGCAGACTCTCAGCAGGTTTGAGATTCTGTAGGGATTTCTTAGAACTTCTCCGAGGTTGAAAAAGAAAGCAACTTTTATAGCTCTGCAAAATAGGATTCCCTGCCTACTAAGAAACATTCCGGAAGCCTCCTGCAGCTTCCATAAAACACTTTGCTTAGCTGCGCTTTGCATTTTGAACACATTCATTCTTTAGAGGCGTAATTTGTTTGGGGAAAGCATATTTTTGCTTTATATTGTGTTTTATACATTGCACTTTACGCCATTTTACAAGACGTCCCCACATAGACCTTTAATTTTATGTATTCTCATACAAATTAGCCGGTGCTTCTGCATGGGGACATTTTCTTGATTTTTGTTGTCGAGAAAAAAATCTGTGAGAGAAAAATTAAACGTTGGGCAAAAGTTATATGTGTAATCAAGTAAAATATGGACCAAGTATACTACTTGCTTCTCTAAGTGTTGATCCAAAAATATCTATAGAAGACAGTGATGTTACCTCTTGAATACTTAAAGCACACTTCTCGCAGGGTTACCTTTGCTCTATCCTCAAGCTTCCTGCACCGTTCTTCTGTCTACCCGTCCCGAATCCGGTCCTGCTGGGGCTTCTGAGAGCTTCATCAAAAGTTGCATTCCAAAGATAGAAGCAAAACATGGCGGTCAGGACCCTGCCATCCAGGACACGGGAAGACTGATGCTTATCTTGTGCTTTGTATCATTCCCCAGGTTGTTTTTGCTATAGCAGGTCTTTCCTGTTTTTACTAAAAACAGGTAAATAAAGAGAGAAAATAGCAAAGTGTGATTGCCAGTAGTTATGCAAGAAAGCCCTTCTTGGCTTGGGCTGTGAGCAGTATTTTGAGCATTTCCCAGTGCCCAGACTCCCAGGGTGCACAAGCCAGCTGTATCCTTAAAGTGAAGGCAAAGCAGCACCATACTCGAAAGCTCACCCCGAGCCTGCACACCGGGGGGATCGTGAGGAAGCGCAGAGGGTGCGGGGCTCAGGTGGAGGCGGCCAGGCAGATGTGTCCTGAGAGGGCGCTGACCACTTGGCTCCAAAGGGAATTTAAACTTCCCTGATTGGAAGCCAAAACCTTGCTACCTTGAAGTCTGCGATGCCTGCCTGGGGAGGGAAAGGCCAGGGCTGTCCGTACTGCCCACCTCTCAGGAGGCACGTGGTGTCCTGCATGCTTTGCGGCAGAGGTGGTTGCCATCTTGTTGCTAAGAGGACCCGGGGGTGCCGCCGCCCAGCGGGACCTGGGCCGGGGGTGCCGCTGCCCACAGAGCCCAGGGCCATGGGTTTGAGAGTGGGGGAGGACCCTGGTGCAGCTGCCTGGATGTCTAGGAGACTCAGCAAACCAGATGGGGTCAGTCTCCATGGCCGTTGCTTTGTTGGGACCGGCTGGAAAAGGCTCACGGGCTCCCAGGACCCAGAGGCAGCAGGCGGCTCTCTACAGCCCGCCCTCTGCTGCGCCACCAGGGCTAGAACCTACAGCGCAGTGCTCGGACAGTGGAGGCTCTGGGTTGGCTCAGAGGCTGGTGTGTGTGTGTGTGTGTGTGTGTGTGTGTGTGTGTGTGTGTGTGTGTGTCCTCCAGCATTGCTTTTTGTTTTCTGTTTTTGGAAGCAGGACCTTGCTAAGTTATCCAGCCTGGCCTCAAACCTGCGATCTTCCTGTCTCAGACTCGCAGGTACTGGGACTCTGCATTGATTTTATTTATTTATTTATTTATTTATTTATTTATTTATTTATTTATTTATTTATTTTGGGAAATCTGTTTACCTCTTGGTCTGGCCAGTAAGACACATTTATTTATTTATTTATTTATTTATTTATTTATTTATTTATTTATTTTGGGAAATCTGTTTACCTCTTGGTCTGGCCAGTAAGACACATTTATTTATTTATTTATTTATTTATTTATTTATGTAGGGACATTTCCTGTTTCCCTCTTGGTCTGGCCAGTGAAACATTTATTTATTTATTTATTTATTTATTTATTTATTTATTTATAAACATCTGTTTACCTCTTGGTCTGGCCAGTGAAACATTTATTTATTTGTTTGTTTATTTATTTATTTATTTATTTATTTATTTATTTATTTATTTATGTAGGGACATTTCCTGTTTACCTCTTGGTCTGGCCAGTGAGACATTTATTTTTTATTTATTTATTTATTTTGAAACATCTGTTTACCTCTTGGTCTGGCCAGTGAAACATTTATTTATTTGTTTATTTATTTATTTATTTACTTATTTATTTAGGAAGCTAGCAGAGATCAGCAAGGCTGAGAGCTCACACCCAGCTGGGCGCAGCTCTGTGGACCCCTGGCAGCCGGCCTGGCGCGGGAGGAGAGGATTTTGCAGGACAGTGCAGAGCCCTCGTGTCCCCCCAGGCAGGGGTCGCTCCCTGGATACTCTTAGCAACAAGATGGCATCCACCTCCGCGGCAGAGCGCCCAGGACACCGTGTGCCTCCTGCGAGGTGGAGCAGGTACAGACAGCCCTTGGCCACTGCGCAGAGCTGCCCAGCACCGGGGAGAGAAATGTTCTCCCGTCGCCTATCAGAGCCTGTCCATCAAGGCCTCGGCAAATAAAACTCTCTTAAACTCTGGAGCACATCATGATACATAAATCACGGATGTGGCTGGGAAAGTCATTAAAAAAAAAAAAAAAAGAAAAGAAAAGAAAGAAAGAAAAAGAAGCCGCACCTGCGGCGCGCGGCCTGTAGGCGGCGCCAGAGGTCCACTCAGCCGCCGTCTGGGTCAGACCTCACATTGCATAGGCCTTTATCGCCGCGACCCAGCGGCGGGCTTTTCTAAGGAGCCAGCCCCCATAAGAAAGGGGGTCAAATCGGCCTGCGTTCTGACAGTGTAAGCTGCGATCTTAAACTCAGAACCCTGAGTGAGCGCCCAGAAAAGGCGCGAGCTGCGTGCGCCCATCCTGCGAGTCCCCTGCAGGAATTCCCGTCGGCGGGATCCATGGGTTGGGCCGGCGGGGCGGATTCCAGGAAGACTTCTTTACCCCGGACACCGATGCACACACTGCTGCTTTTGTGAAAGGAGCCCTCGCCGGAAAACAGCAGTGGGGCTCCTTTGTCACCGAGGGATGCTACGAGGGCCATGGGCAAGGAGAAGGTCCCCATCTTCATTAGAGCGAGGACAGGGGACGAATCTTCTGAGTCCCCATTTAAAATGATGAAGCGTCCTCTGCTACAGCGAGAGCCTTCCAGAGCGTCCACCGCCAGCCCCCAGCCTCCGAGAAAAAAAACTCAGAATCTGGAGGACCACTCCAAAGCTACATCCCAGGCTCCAAAAAAGCAGCCTGGACAGAAAGATAAAAGGAACCCCAGGGAGCAGTGGGGAGCCTGCAGGGGTCCCTGGACTGGAAGGCAGGGTGCAGATGCACGGGGGTGTCCCAGTGGCCGGTCCTGGCCTGCAGGACAGTTGTCTTCCTGCAGGATGGTTCCTCCCAAGTAGATACTCCCCGGAGCACGGGCTGGGATCTGTGGCTGAGTCCTCTCTTCCTCCTCCTCCGAGCACTTAGGAAATGAAGAAAGGCTTTATCCTCTCTTCAGTCTTAAATAACCAGTCAGAAGGGATTATGGTCAAAAAGGACTGAACCAAAGTGGTGAATTTGTTTGTGGTGACAGAAATGAGAACTTAAGCAAAGACCCTTAACATATGCTTCCATCAGATCCTCAAATTAACTGAATTGTGAGGAGAAAAGATCCAGTTAAGAGCCGCCTCTGCAGAGGAGTGGGGAGAGCCTGCTGACAGCCCAGAAAGTGGGTGCAAATCACTGGGATTAATATTCCAGGCAGAGGTGGTGACAGGGGTATTTCCTGAGCTCAGGAGAGCCATGTTGTCCCAAGACTGTCCAGGGAACGGGGGTTGGCTGGGGGAGCTGTGTAACCAACCCGGAATTTTTATTCTCAGGGATTCTTTTAGGTCATATTGACTGCAAGATCCATGCAGTTAATATTGCAACTTCTTTTATTTTATTTTATTGCGGTACTGGGGATTGGACTCAGGAGCATTCTGCCTCTGAGCTACACTCCCAGCCCTATTTTTTTTTTATTCTTTATTTTGAAACAGGGTCTCACTAAGTTGTGGAATGCCTCACTAGGTAGCTGAGGCTGGCCACGAACCGGGATCCTCCGGTCTCAGCCTCCCAAATGCTGGGATTACAAGCATGCGCCACCACGCCCAGCTGCAACTTCTTTTATGAGCAGATAAAAAGCACCCTTTTCTACTTCTTCCTATGAGCTCTTTCTCATACGATTTTAGACTTTTTTTTTCTAAATGCAAAGTCAAAAAGATTGAGACATTCTAATTTTAGGTAACTGGGTAGCATTTTTTCCTCAGTTTATTATAACGGTATCATTAAGTTCTAAGCAGGGTAGCGAAATTGAGTGGAGGGAAACGTGTGATATCTCAGCCATAAGGGGTGCACACCGCTGTTTTGGGGTTCGCAGCTATAGGTTTCCTGAGCTCTGGTCAGCAGCAGTGGGATTCTCTGCCCAGGGGCTCAGCTCTATCCTGCAAAAGTGACCTCTTAACTGTGTCCAGTCAAGGAATTGACACTGGGAGAAAACCCTGCATCTGGGAAGCTCCTTTCCACTTTCTTAATCTACACTCATTGATTCTCCAGGGGCTCTGTACATCATACTGACATTCCTTTCCCAACCTAATGGCTTGTTTTATTATCTCGGAACTGTCTCAATTGAACAGTTATCTTAACCCCTCCTTGACCACTGAGCCCATCACTGATCCATTCCCTCCGCCTGGTGGGCAGCCCTGTGCGCCTGGATCCCTGTTTGTTTCTGCGCCAGGGAAGAAGGCAGGTGCTCAGCCCTGACGATCCTGCCCTGGGGCTAGAACATGGACGTAAACTCCACCCGGGGAAAGGAGGAAAACGACCCGTCTTGCTGCTACTCTTCGATTTTAGCCATTCCACCGCTTTCCGGAGTTTCCAGTATTTCTACCTCTTTCTGAAGCCATAAGCCAGGGGAATTTATAAGACATAGTTTAAAATGGGTTGTGGTGGGTTGTATTGAAGTTAGTTTTTATGCACTTAAACAAGACCGACCTTTGCGTATTGTTTCATTCTTATAAAACTTCTTTCGCCACAAGAAACCTGAAGATCTTTCCATTAATATTTCAGAATGATCAGAATGATACGTGTGGATCCTGTGAGGTGATAATTGACGCTTTTGTTTTCTCAGTTCTCTTGCAAGCGTAAATCATCATTTTAAACCGTGTTCAATAGTTTAACCCATTTGTAAAGAAGAAAGATAATTAGATCAACAAAAGAAGGTATCTGGGTAAAGCATTAATAGAAACACTTTCTATTAATTTCTAACTGTTACTCTATTAGGTTTTAAATTTTAATCTTTAATGGAGTCCACATGTTACCAGATACATGACATGGGCAATGAGTTAGCACACCTTTAGAGTATATTACCAGTCGTTACACTGAAAAATAATTTGAAAACTTTAAATGCCATATAAAATCCTCTTATGCTAGTGTTACTACGCTCCTCCAAGACACTTGATAAAACTTGCAAATATGTTGCCATTCCTTTCAAAAATCATTTGCAAATATTTTAGAACACAAAAGAGGAAAGGAGAGAAGGTGGTTATAGAAAGAGGTGACCTAAGTGAAGGTGATGGGGGGAGACACTTAATATACATGATGTACAATCACAAACATGTCACTCAATCACTAAGCCGAACATGAGACGGAGGGAGGCGGGAGAGAATGGGGTGGGAATTGGGGAAGGGCTAAATGAGTGAGACGTGCACGTATGCCTCTACCAGCTTGTACCTCATTAAGAGATGTGATTACAAAGCATCAATGAGAGAGAGAGAGAGAGAGAGAGAGAGAGAGAGAGCAAGCAAGACCACAATGGTAAGGGAGATGAACAGAAAGAGAGGTGAGCCCCCAGAAGTGATGTGGAGGTGTTGTAGAGGTCACTCCGCTCAGCTCCACGGGCTCACCTTCTGCTTCCCACTGTTGTTAGCCCAAATAACACAAGACATGGGATATGTTGCTATTGGTTTTTTAACAAGGAAAGAGGAAAGCATTTCACATTTTAAATGGAAACAAATGAAGCCAGATGTGGTGGTCCACTCCTGTCATCCCAATGCTTGGGAGATCGAGACAGGTGGATCGCAGGTTGTAAGCAAATGCATGTAACTTAGTAAGACCTTGTTTCAAATATTAAAAAAAAAGGCATGGTGGCTCATGCTTGTAATCCCAGTACTTGGGAGGCGGAGATGGGAGAATCACAGGTTCTTAGCCAGCCTCAGCTACTTAGGGAGGCCCTCTGCAACTTAGTGAGACCCTGCTTCAAAATACAGAATGAAAAACAAGGTTGGTGTTCAGCCTGGAGGTTGACTGCCCCTGAGTCCCATCCCCAGTACCACACACAAAATAAATAAATAAATAAATAAATAAATAAATAAATAAATAAATAAATAAATAAATAAATAAATAAAAAGAGCTGGGGTATAGCTCAGAGGTAAAATGCCCTCTGGGTTTAATCATTTCACACACACACACACACACACACACACACACACACACACAAACACACACACACACAAAGAAAAATAAACTAATGAAAAGCCTGGAATCCATTGGCAGGGGCATCTGCCTTTCTAGAGAAGAACTGAGAGGACTCCACACTGAAGCTGGGGTGCCCTGCAGGGGTACACACACCTGACTTGCTGGTGTGAGACCAACAGAAAGGCCACATGGGACACAGGCACCCCTGGGCAGAGTCAGGATGATGTCACCCGCACAGGGTCCCGTCAGCCCCTGGGGAAGGCCCCTGGCGCCCCATCACGCACACAGGACTGGGGGGATCTGAGTCTTGGCGCTTTCTGGGTTTGCTTATTTGGATGGCTTATCATGTTGTCCTTGCAGGGTGACCTTAGTTTCTAAGGACTTCGTTAAGGCCACCTTAACAAAGTCCTGCTAACCAGCTGGCTTCCAGCAACCAAAGTGTATGAGGCCCAAGCCCAACACCAAGGTGAAGTGGGGTCATGACCCCGGAGTCCCCCGGGGGAATCTGCTTTGGTGGCTTTCTCCCAGAGTCCTCGGCCATCCTGGTCTACAGACTCTTTACTCGGTCCTCTGCTGTCTTCACCCTTCTCGGTGGGTCTCTGTCTCTCTCCTTCTTTTGTGAAGACACCAGTCATCCTGCTGTCCATCAAAAAGACCTCATTCAACTTTATTACATCAGCAAAGACCCGATTTCCAAAAGAAGGCTACATACAATCCCTGGCTGGCTGAGATTAGAAAATCTGCATATATCTGGGAGGGGGGAGAGCATAATTCAAACCACATACTTCCTTCCTTTATTTATTTATTTACTTACTTATTTATTATTTATTTATTTATTTATTGTGGTATTGGGGATTGAACTCAGGGGCATTCTACCTCTGAGCTATACCCCCAGTCCTATTTTTTATTCTTTATTTTGAAATAGGGTCTCACTAAGTTGTGGAGGGCCTCACTAAGTAGCTGAGGCTGGCGGTGAACCTGGATCCTCCAGTCTCAGTCTCCCAAGTACTGGGATGACAGGTGTGCGCCACCAGCTTCCTTGCTTTGGAAATAAACACAATGGCTGCCCCGAACCTCTCTGACCATCCTCAGGGAGTTATGTAAAGCGCTGCAGAGGATGGGGCAGGGCCCAGCCCGCCCTCCATCTGTCCACTCTCATTCCACCTGCCCTGATTCTGCTCCCCACTGCCAGGGTCAGCAGGACAGTCATTGAGGAAGTCCCACGTGGAGAGGAAGGGAGAGCTCTATTACTGTCGTCTTTATGATTCACTATAACTTCCAACACAAAGAAAAATCAACTTATCCCTAAGGCATTTAAAATCTATGTTGTTCAGTTAAATTCTTCATTCTTAATATAGCACCTTATTAACCTCTTAAGAGAGAACAATCGTTCTTACAAAAATGAAAGAAATGAGCATTCAGATATTGAGTAACAGTTCCTAAAAAAAAGTGTACTTCTAGAAATATCTGCTGGTAAAACAGCCTGAGATGCAAATACATGTGCGTTTGTAAAGATAATCCAAGCATCATTACTTAGGACCAAACATCTTAATCAACATCCATCTCCAATATTAAAGGGATGGTTAATGCACCTATTCATCAGCTGAATCAGACTTTCAAAGTGTATTTTTTAATAGGGGAAAAAGCCTCCCAGTGTAAAGCTCCAAAGAATCCTAGTAAAATCTGCTCAAACACATTTCCAAAAACTTTTATTCAGAAACAAGCAATATTTCAAAATAGTTATCAGCATTTCTCTTGATGATGTAACTACATTTGATTTTTAATTTTCTTTTATATATGTTTGTATGCTCTAGGTCCTCCATAAGGACAATATGTTGCTGGGGGGGGTGTTGTTTATTTGTTTGTTTGCTTGTTTTTGTTTTTGGTACTGGGGATTGAACTCAGGAGTGTTCTACCTCTAAGCTACATCGCTGACCCTTTCTTAAATTATTTTTATTTTGGAACAGGGTCCTGCTAACTTGCTGAGACTGGCCTCCAACCTGTGATTCTCCTGCCTCAGCCTCCCAAGTTCTGGAATTACAGGTGGGCACCACCATGCCGGCAATAATCTGTTGCATTACACCGGGAACAGAAAGAGTCGTGATGACCTGTGCTGGGGAAGTGTCCAGTGATGGTCTAAGTGAGCAATCAGTGTGCCTTGTCCAGGGGCCGGATGGCAGAGGCCGTGGAGAGCAGACAAGGAAACCCCCTCCCCATCCAGAGAGGAGCTGCGAGCTTGGCTTGTGCTTATTTCTAAATATGTCACGAGAAATGGAGGTGATTTTCCTGGTGGAAGACTTGAGAGGAAAACTTTGGCAAAGCAGAAACAAATGTGTTCTCCATGACATTGAATTACAGAGGAGACTGAAACACAAAGAAAATCTGAAGTGTCATGACTGTAATAAAAAAGAGTAATTAACAATCAGAGAGGAAGCTTCCAACTCAGTCTCTGAGAACTCGAAAGGAACTGAAGGAATTGCTTAACCAACTGTTAAATCAACCCAAATTGTTTTTAATTATAGAGCTCGTCTTATGACAACGTCCTAACTTTTTATTTCCCGAGCGCCATAAGGAGGAGACGGAGATGCTTTCTTTCCATCTGTTTTCATGCTATCAAACAACGCGCCGAGTGGAAATTGCCTCAAAGGCTCCAACTGAACATTCTTCTTTTTAGTTGCTCCGAGGTATCATCTGTCATCTCCAAGGAGCATTTGAGGTAAGTTTGAATAGAAACAGAACAGCCTCACATTAAGAATGGGAGAGAGAAGTGATATGCAGGGTATTTATGACAATAATTCTAACTTCAGGACCATTGCGTCTGCATCCCTAACCGGAGAAATGCCATCTTGTCAACCAAGGGGTGATCGGGAGGTGGGGGGCAGCCTGGGGGCACCAGGGCCTCTTCACTCTTTCCACACTAACTGGCTGAGCACTCCACCCCCCAAGCCCGAGCCAGACACCACCCTAAGCATTGAAGATCCAACAGAACCAGACAAAGACCTGCCCATAGGTCAAGTCAGAGAAAATGAAGTTAATTTATTAGTTCAATGGAATTTCTCACTACCTGTCATTTGTGTTACGTTCCAGTATGCCTGGTAAAGGTGAGATGCAGAGAAGAAAGATTTTATGCTCAGTCTTAAGAAAAGAGGGACATGGACAGTTCTGAGGACAGAGAATCAGCAGGCCATACTTTCCCTTCATAGACGAAATCTACTCACAACCCTGCTGAGATCGCTGTTCCTAAATAATAGTTGTTTCAGTTGTACAAAGAAGCAAAATGGCCCCAGCCATTGAGAAGCAGTAGCTAGCTCTTACAAGGTGCACATCACCTGCTGGAAGCACTGTGGAACTGGCCTGATACCAGAGAGACACTCCCTGTGCCACCTCCTTCCTACCAACCAATCAGAAAGAGTAGCCAGTTGCTCACTGTTAAATACCTCAATTATGTAACAGGAGAAAGAATCACTATTCTCTGAATGTGTTCCAGGAGTTGCTGTCTCTACATCATGTTTAGGTTATGTTTAGATTATTCCAAATATGCTCATGTGGTGGTCTTGATTGGATTCAGTGCCCCTCCCCCCAGTCAGCTACAATAGCACATCTTTCTAAAGACATAAGCGTCATGGTTTTACACACACACACACACACACACACACACACACACACACACACACTTTGTCCTTTAGCATTCGATCTTAGCATGTTACTATTCTTGAAGAGCTCTCAGGAACTTGCCCAGGGTACAACTGTATATTCATATATTCCCATTCACTTCTCACCTTATAAATTGCGTATCCTTTCTTGAAAAAAAAAAAAAAAAACACCTCCTTTCCATGGGTCTTTGTGAGCAGGGCTTTCTCTACTTGGATTGAGTTCCCTCTCAGCTAGACCCTGTCTGTTTTTACATCAGATGGGAGATTTCTGGGTCAGCAACATAGGAATGCTCCTGTGGAAATCTGTTTACTGTGAGTGCCTAGGAAGGCTGAGATGATCTGGTCATTTCTTTATAAACACTTAGGTAAGCTTGCAAAACAGAAAGGGGCATCTTTGAGCCTCAAAGAAGGAATTTTAACTGCAGTAATGGGAGCAGTGTGTCTGGCCACCTGGAGTTAGCTTGGTGGGGTGTGGAGGTTGAATGATCCCCAGGAGCCAGGTGCATGGAACTTGGCATCACTACAAGTCTTACGGAACAAAACTGAGGCCCCTACAGAGGTCAGGACTGTTGAAGCCTGCAACATTGGCTCAGCAAGATGAAAACCAGGTAACTGCTCCATTACGCTTCTTCACTGAAAGGTCTGTTCACTATGAAAAGCAAGCAGAATTAAGCTGATGGCAGTAGGATGACAGAGCCGAACTGGTCCATCGTGAGCAAAGGGCTACATTAACACTGGAGAAATCTCAATGAGCACTGGGCTAACATCTTACCACGATGATAACTAAATGAACAGGGTTAAGAAGATGTTTGAATAAAATGAGTAAGAACATGTAGAGAACAGCTACCTAGCGAGGCACTCCGCAACTTAGTGAGACTCGGTTTCAAAATAAAGAATAAAAAATAGGGCTGGGGGTATAGCTCGGAGGTAGAATGCCCCTGAGTTCAATCCCCAGTACCACACACACACAAAAAAAAGAACATGTAGAGAAGATGGATGGTAGACGGTGTGCAACTGGATGGCCAAAATGCAGAGTCTTACTGGCAGGAGGTGCTATGGGACTTGGCCATCAAGACCAGTTCTGCACACTCCTGCTTTGAAATGACAGGCAGGGGAGCTTCCGGGGGCCCCTCAGACTCAGGAGAGCCCTTTACGTCTCCACCCAACTCTGGTGGCAAGTGGTGACATCTGTCAACCCAATCTACACCTCAGGACCCAGACTTGGACCACATCCTAGGTCGCTGTAGGAACCAGTCTTGACTCTGGGCTCCTGGCTCCCATTCCTACATCCCATTGGTAGGAAACAGAAAAGGGGAGAGACTCTCAGACAAGACTCCACGGTGAATCAGGAAACGAAATGTGCATCGCTTTATCCATCAGGAAATGACAGATACAGAAAATCACATGAGAGTCTAGACGCCCTGGAGGAGTAACTGCCCTGGATCCCCTGGTCAGCAGGAGCTGCTAAGGTTTATGAGAGAAGAAGCAGGAGGACTTCAAATGAAGGAAGAAGTGTGCTGCTGTCATAGGAAGAAGCATGGCTGGCCCAGTGGAGCCAAGTGAGTGGGACGGCCGGCACATGGGAATGAAGATCCAGGGAGCCACGCAAGTCAACTGGCAGATGATGCCAACAACATAACCAACGACCGGGGAAGAGCACCGTGCTGGCTTAAAAGTGAAACGAAAGCAGTCATCACAGGGGAGGTGGAAGAGGTGATTTTAAGGGAATTTAAACATGCAAACTCCTTGCTTGTTTTGAAGGAGAGCAGAAATCATGAGTAACCTTGGGTAAATATCACAAAGATTTTTGAATTTTTAGAAGTATAAAAATTAGATAATGAGGGATGAATTGATAGATGGAATGCTAGTAAGCTAGCTTGGGCTTGTATGTGTGTGTATATACACACACACACATATATATGCATATATATATCATATGTATATATATTATATATATATACATATACATATATATATATGACAGAAGCAAAATAATAGATTAGAAAAGTACATACAAAGTTTTTGAGTTTATCATGTAGGAGGAAGGGAGGGAGATAAATTGGACTAGAAAGAAAATCAGCAAACACGACCTATTCAGTGACACTGTATTAGAGCTTACTACAACTTAAGGTTTAAAAACAATCTTCTGAGAATAAGATAAAGCATGACCACTTGATTCTCCTGGTGTTTGCCTGCTCTTTCGGTACTCTGGTGCATACGTCTGAGGCAGGGGCCTGATTCCCCCTTGCTGCGTGTCGACTCCACTGGTCTCCCGTCTGAGCACTCAGGTCCGTAGATCCATTGTGCCCCAGGACTCTGCTGTGATATAGGTGCTGCTCTGAGTGCTTTGACCAGATGTGGAGACTGAGTCTCCCAGAGGCCCAGGGCTGTGAGTGAGACGGTACAGTGACTGAGTGACGCGGGTGAGACTTGAAACCTCGCTGTGGTTTCCCATCCCGAACTCCTGAGACCCAGCCTCAGCCCTGTGACCATTTGGGGCTAGATAATGCCCTGGTGTGGGGAGCTGGTCTGTGTACCCCATCTTGAGCAGCAGCCCTGAACTCCATCCACAATACACCAGTAGCATGCCCCGCTCCATTCATGGCAATGAAATATGTCTCCAGATGTTGCTAATGTCCCAAAGGGTAGATCACTCTGGGTTGAGAAAGATGTATGGCCCAGTATTGCCCCAACTCTTTTCAATCTAAGGAATCTGAACATATTATAAACATAGCTGCATAGTATAGCATAGTATGGAAAAGCAAATACCATATAATCTTATGACCTAGTGAGAAGCACATTTAATAGTTTGGCAAATTTCCCTCCCAGTTATTTTTCTATGTATCTACTCACAAAATAGGACAACTGCTTCAATAATGATCTATTTTTCACTCAGTATTACATGTTGAACAATTTTCATGCCATTAAATATTTTTGAGATACTATAATTTTGACAGCTTTTTAGCATTCCATTTTATGACTCTCAATTTAACTGAAAATTCTATCATTATTGAAATTTAGGCGGTCTGCAATGTTTCTTTGCTATACATTACATTGAATTAATACTATATTTATTTTTAAATATTCTGTGATATTATGAGTATATTTCCTTAGGGAAAGAATTTTAGAAAAATGATTTTTGAGTTAATAGCTAATATTCCCATTTTAAAATTTTCATTTTATGTTTTCACAAATAGCATCCTGAAATTTTGTTCCTAATTAAAATCTCACCAGAAATAAATCAAGTACCAATTTTATTGCACCTATTACCACATGGCATAAATCACAATTGGCCTTTAAAGTAATAGACAATAGAGAGAATTTGTCTTAGTTTCAAGAAGTAGAGTTTCATAATCATTTTTTACTTTACATACCCATAATAATAAATGTTAAAGAGGCTACTATCACCCATGACTCTTTCTCTAGGGAGTGTTTATAGTTAGAAATGAGTCCAGCAGCCGGGAATGGTGGCACACGCTTGTAATCCCAGCATTTGGGAGGCTGAGACCGGAGGATCTGGGTTCTCGGTCACCCTCAGCTACTTAGTAAGGCCCTCTGCAACTTAGTGAGACCCTGTTTCGAAATAAAGAATAAAAAATAGGGCTGGGGGTGTAGCTCGGAGGTAGAATGCCCCTGAGTTCAATCCCCAGTACCGCAAAAAAAAAGAAAAAAAGAAATGAGTCCAGCATTCAATGGAAAGGAAGAAATAAATTTTCCAGTGAGGAGAAGAAAATAAAGACAGGGAGACCGAGAGATTCAATACCACAGTGAAGGCATAATTTTAAAAACCAAGCACGCATATAAATATGAAATATAGTAATTGAAAATAATAATGATGGAGAATAATGATTTGAGTACCAGTGTGGACCCACTCTCTAGACCTGGCACAGTCCGAAACACTTAATCCTCTAATACCTGCATGATTTATTAATTTTTCAATCAATGTACAATATGTGTGTGCGTATGTGGTATATGTGTATAAGTTTTATATGGCTTGCTGAACAGGGTCTTACAGAGGCACTTTAAGAAAGATCTTTCTTAGCTTTGCCAAAGAAGCTTTATAAAAATTCAGGATAAATAGCCATTTCCCCGCAGGAGTCTAAGTTTCAGGCTCTACACTTCTGGCATGTGAAAACTTCCTGGCCCTGAAGGCAGGTAAAAAGGCCACAACCCAAGGGTCTTTGGGAGTGAGGGTTGGAGATGTTCTCAGTCCTTCCCAGGAGAAAATCACCCTTTAGTAGATGACTGCATGGCGGTCTGTCTCTTGGCAGAACAGGAGGAGGGTGCAGTAGGGACGGAGACTTGTGCTCCCCAGGCAAGTTCAGCTCCTGCTGGCGTGGTGAAAGCTGGAATGTCCTCCAAACATGGCCACCTTGACAAGGTAGCCATGCCTTGAGAAGTTGTGCCTACACAATTACCCTGTATTTGGAGCACAGAGGTCCTTAGGGGTCTGGGCATATTACAGAATAAGCAACTCAGCACCATGACGGGGAAAGACTTACTGGGCAACAAGAGATGCAAAGACAACCCTCACCGTAAGCTCTCTGGCAATTGTCGGAACATCATGTGCTTTCTCTGCTGCGTCTTTGAACTTGGAAGAGAATCTGACATCTGGGTCCTCGGGAAGGTCTGGGTTGGGACGGAGGTGTCAAGAAGGAAGTGCTGAGTTTCTCTGTCATTTGGAAAGTGGGATTTTAGGAAACCTAGGCTGGATTGAAGAACTTGACACCTGTCATGGAAATGGTGTATGTTTTCATCCTCTCTGCACGCATGCCTGTATGAGTGTGCATGTATGTTTGGGTGTGAACACATATGGGGACTGAATAGGTACACTATGTCAACATGGCTAAGAAGCAAGCAGAAAACGGTGATCCACTTGGGTCAATTCCAAACCAGCATTTCATTATCCAGTATGGACCAGGTTATCTACTGCGAGATCACATCATCAACCTTTGGCTGAAACAATATTGCAGCCCTACTCTCCTACTTCTGAAGGGGAGAAAATTATAGACTTAGTAAACGGGTAGACCTTTGCTTGATCAAGCGCCTGGGTACAGAGCTTTTATTTCTGCTCCTCTGCATTCACAGTTCATCAGCCATGATAGCCACGCACTGGAACGGATTTTGTGGTTCGTTGGGCCATGGTGATCTGTGGCAGGAAAGGAGCTTCTAAACCCAGAGAAATCCTGAAGTGCAGAAGCAAGCCACTGGGACTGGACTCGGCTGCAGTTTTGCACCTTTAGGGTGCACACGTGTGAAGATTCCATTCATTAAGCGTAGTGGGTCGGCACAGGTCATCTTTCTCCTCTATGCAGCCCTTTATTTATTTTTTTGTTTTGTTTTGTGGTACTGGGGATTGAACTCAGGGGCATTCTACCTCCGAGCTATACCCCAGCCCTATTTTTTATTCTTTATTTTGAAACTGAGTCTCACTGAGTTGCGGAGTGCCTCACTAGGTAGCTGAGGCTGGCCAAGAACCCGGATCCTCCGGTCTCAGCCTCCCGAATGCTGGGATTACAGGCATGTGGCACCACGCCCGGCCCCTATGCAGTCCTTTAAACAGCAATAGTGGTCATGTGTTCCTCAGTCTTACAATCAGTGTTTTAAACAATGCAAGTTCCCTCTACATATACGTAAAGTGCATATAGATACATGTATATAGGTAAAACATTAGTTGAGATAGATTTTTAAGGCAGAGAGGGAAGAATGTATATTTGCCATGGGTCTATGTTTTACATATTTACTTCTCTCAGAAACACTGAAAGGCCATTGCTATTGTCCTATTGAAGTCCAGTTTTGTAAGATTGACATCATTAGTCAATGAGGGCTTCAGGGTCACCTCAGATCCAGCTGTTTCTGCTACATCATCCAGATGCTAAAATAGTGGGATTTCTCTCACACAGCCAAGTCCAGGGTCCCTTGCATTTAAATATCACTTCTGTGAATCATCTCTTAGTTTTCCTTTTCAAAAATGGACCGCAGGAACAGAACATAACTGTCTGTGCTGAGGGAATCAGAGAGGTGATGTTAACGTGCCAAGGTCTGTGGATTGGGATGTAGCCAGGGGGTGAAGAGCCTTCGTACTCAGGAGCCCAGCTAGCTTGATACTTTTGACTGCGTCATGAAAATACCCAGTTCAATTTTATCTGGCATTAGCTTTTCAAAACACTCAGACTAGAATAATGATGCAGAAGTCTTAACATTCTCTATCGGTTAATTTCACATTCTATACATGTTTTGTAGTCCTTGATTAAAATGTTTCAGTATCTGAAAGCTCTGTGCCATGTGGAAAACATATTTAATTTCCCTGTTTCTTTTCATTTGTGACCTTGGATTCACAGCATGAAGGCCTGAGAATTTTTAAAGCAGCTCCACTGGAGCCCAGATCTTGCAGGAACAGGAAAGGAAGTCACCTGTTGTCTTAGACCAAATCCTATTGCTATAACAAAATAAACAAGGTCAGGTAATTTATAAAGACCAGAAGTTTGTTTGTCTCCCAGCTCTGGAGGCTGGGAAGTCTAAGACTGTGGTGTTAGTGTCTGCAGAGGCTCTTCCTGCTGCATTGTGACATCACATGGTGAGCCAGAGCCAGCACATGTCAGCTCAGTCTCTCTTTCCTTCTTACTAAGCCACCAGTCCCAACATGGAGGCCCCACCCTTGTGACTTTATCATCTACCGCAGTCCCCACCTCCAAATGTTGAAAGAGGTGATTGGGGATTGGTGTGGTGGGATCCCGAGCGACCACTGAGGTTCACATGTTGAAGACTGGGTCCCCGGTGGCGCAGTGAGCAGGTGTGAAGTTGTGGGGAGGTGTTGGATCGTGAGGACGTTGACCTCGGCAGTGGAGTGAGTCCACCCATAGCTGAGTGGACTGCTGGGAGGAGGCTGGACTGTGGTGGCGTGTGGCTGGAGGAGCTGGTCACTTATCCTCCACCTCCTCTCTTCTGTCTCCTTAGTCTTTTTATCTCGCTCTCTGTCTCTGTCTCTCTTTTTCTCTCTCTCTACCTGTCTCTCTTTCTCTCTAAATCTCTCTCTACCTATCTTTCTTTTTTTTTTTTA